>MU699374.1:5206-20946 GCA_026770625.1 Nicotiana glauca | reverse complement strand
TCATGTATACCTCCTCAAACAAAACACATAAATAACATGACTTAAATACAATTAAGTTCTCAAAGATAGGAACTTTCACAACAGTTAAAACTTGGTTTTAAAAATGAAGTAGTAATAGTAATAGCACGATTCTGGGCAGAGATGGGTAACCCAGTGATCTGAGGACATAAAAATCAGAAGCTCAGTAAAAGTAAATAGGTGCATCATTTGAAAATCGTTTTCAGCGGAGTTCCTTGTTTTTTTAAAAAGAAAAGCTGAGTGAACTTCAGAGAATCAAAACAAGAATAGGAACGATAGAGCTGAAATTAAAAGAAGTTGGTTAGTCTTAAACTAATAGAAACACAATTTATCAGTTATTATCGGGCCTAAAGTTTACCTAAGCATCTTTATTCATTGTCTGATTATTTTGAACGATAGACATGCATATTTTGATTCTGATTTATAAAGGTACGCGTGACAAGGTATTTGCAGAAAATATTTCAAACCACTTAGCCATATTTTAACAACGTTATTAGACAAACGTGAATTAAATACCGCAACTCGAACGAGTGAGAAGTCCTAAGGGCAGGATATCTAATGCACATAGAAGTACCTAAAACATGGTTTCTAACATGCCAATGCAGTAATGACAAATTATTTATCTTGTTGTTAATTATTTGCTGGTTATTAACTGATCGTGTTTACAAGATGAGAGTAATGACAGGCTCTAAGTAAAGAACCTAAAGCAGGATCTTTAATGAATGAGATGCATGACCTATACGGGTTATCTATTACGCAGATAAGTATATAAAATCCTATAGGCATGTTTTCTACCCATTATTTATATAAAGCATGCATAGCCCTCCCCCATATTCACTATTCGGCCCCAATCGTTCGTTTACAAATTATTACAAGCTAATAGTATTTGAGTTACAATAATAAAGAACAAAAAAAAATAAGAAGCTATTCTATAGGGAGCCTTCAATCAGGCCCAATCTTTCCAACCTCAACCCCTTCAAGTTTCACAGCCTTTGCCATGGTCTAGGTG
This sequence comes from Nicotiana glauca, assembly GCA_026770625.1. Lineage (NCBI taxonomy): Eukaryota > Viridiplantae > Streptophyta > Magnoliopsida > Solanales > Solanaceae > Nicotiana > Nicotiana glauca. The sequence goes on along the minus strand of MU699374.1, from coordinate 19,919 downwards.
CGACAAAGCTCCCTAGGGTCCCTAGCCAATACCAGCACCTAGACATTTAGAAGAATGCAAGACAGGTGCAGTGTGGAATACCAACCTTGTGTGTCAAGGTTTAGCGAGTAATCAGAGGTACCCAAAGCAATGCTCACACGAAGGTGGCAGAACCTATTCTATACGAGTAGTGTGAAGTGCAGGGAGAAGAGTTTTCAAAAATAAGGGGGTTTGTTTTAAAAAAGAAAATAGCAGAAACAATAGTTCAACAGTACATGATTGCATACAAGGATCATGGGGAAAGGGGAACAGATAGATCACACAATGCTAAAGGGGATACAGGTTTAATGAACATGACTACACAAAATTAGGGGATTCAGGGGAACTGGGAAGTAGTAAAGTCTAGGCCTGCTAATGTATAGCAATAGGCTACATGCATGTAAATCAGAAGACATGGCAAAATACTAAAGCAAAAGAATCAATTGCACATTGAGCAGGAGAAGCATAAGTAGAAGAAAATCAGAAAGATAATGTACTGAAACCAAAGTAAACACATTGGTTGGAGACTTGAAAATTAATTAGGACATACCAGTAAAAAAAAAGCAAGAGCAGGATGCAAAGACAAAGTAGTAACACAATATTAGCCTTGGCTTTTAGCCGGCCAATATAAACAAGAGCAGAGAACATCACTAGAGCAGAAGCAAGAGAATAAGAATGCAGAATTAAGAGTATTCAGTGATGTGTGTGTGTTCAGAAGACTTCCCCGTTGTTTCGTGTGAAAGACTTAGGGTATTTATAGTTGAAAGTAGGTGGTAAAATAAGGCAAACAATCACAGAAGTATGTTAATTTAAGAACTCGGAATCAATCAATTAGAGTATCAAGGAAGTACTCCATTAATTACGGGAATCAAAATCAAACGAAAAGATTCAGCACCATATAAGGCAAGTAGAAAAATCAGTGTAGGATTAAATAAGGAAGGAGTCAAGGTTTAGTATTGCATATAGTAGTCAGTTAGGTCCAAATTCAGGAAAAATCCAATTAAGGTAAGGTTAATTAGGACAAAGTACCATAATAAATAAGGTAACAAAGATCAGTTAATTTAAAACAGGCGAATAGAATTCTAGGGCTTAAAAAAAGGTTTTCAATTACCAACAATCAAGGAAAATCAAAATCTATCATGCGAAGTCATGATTCTGCATTCTCAACATATAAATAGAGGTGAATGAACAAGAGTAGAAAACAAAACTAACCATATAGACAGAAGGAAATAAGATATGAACAAACACAACTATTTAGAGATAGTGAAAATAGGTTAAGATTCCGCAGGGCATATTCGAAGCATGGTGACCACGAAATATTAACAAGAATCAAGTAAATAGGCTAGCAGACAATACCAAAGTAAGGAAAATCAGGCTAACACACACAATCAAACGAAGAAACATGCTAACACAAAGAAACAAGGTAAAGAAAATTAGGCTAACACACATAATCGAAGCAAGTAAACATGCTAACACATAGAATCAGAGTAAGGAAAATCATGCTAACACACATAATCAAACGAAGAAACATTTTTTTTTTTAGAAATTAGGGTTTTTAACAGAGTCAGGCTAAAAATAATAAGAGCATAAAAGCGGTCAAAATAAACAAAGAAAAGGTTTTAATCATAAAGAAAGTTGGTCAAAACATGTGTAAAAGAAATCCAAGCAACCCTAAATTTACAAAGAGAGTAAAAATGGTTCAAAGTAGAGAATCTTTCAGAAGAAGCTCGAGAATAAGCAGAACATAGAGGAAAACATGAAAATAACACTGTTTTGAGAGATTCAGGAGAGAGTTAGGGTTTCAAAAAGGGGAAACCCTAATAGAAGTTGAGAGAACCTATTGACACTTCACAGATCGTGGCATATAGGATGTGATTTCGGCTGAAATCACACCGGAGAACCCATAAGTAGCAGAACCAGGAGCCCTATGTCTAAATCACCATGGTCCATAAACCTCGAAGGTCTTAGAGATGTTGAACAGGATGATGAGAGGCCCATCGGAGCCTTGGGGTTGAAGGAAGGTGGCTTGAGATGGCCGAAAACAAACCAGGCGGAGCTTTTAGGGACTGATTCGCATGGTGGAGGTTTCTGGGGTCTCCAAAATAGAGGGAATCGGTGAGCTAGGGTTTCATGGCGGCTGGTGGTCGAGAGGGGTGAGATTGGAGGTGGCCGGAGAGACGGTGTAGACCATCGAAGAAGAAAGAACCAGAAGGTTCTAGAGAGAAGGGAGAGGAAAAGATGAGAGAGAGAGAGAGAGAGAGAGAGAGAGAGAGAGAGAGAGAGACCATCTCGTGGAAATGAGGGGTCTGTAGGGGGTAATTTAAATTTAATTAAGGCAAATGAATCTGGGTCGTTGATCTCATTTGATCAACGACTCATATTAAAACAGGGCTGGACCGGGTTACATTAGGGATTGGGTTGGGTTAGTTTAATTGGGATATTATTAGTTTAATTGGGATATTGGTCCATTTAAAATCTGATAGGGGGGTGTGGCCAAATTGGCTAAAATTGAAATAATAAAGGGCTGTTCGTTAAATAGCCAATTTTCCCCATTTATTATTTTACAAAATAATAAAAAATGATTTAAAAACAAATTAAAGATACTGAATTAATTAACAACGCATAAATATTAATCTAAAAATATTAAAAGTGATTTTATAATTATAAAATATTAATTTTGAAATAGGCTATAATTGCAATTATATGCAATTTAGCTTAAAAAAAATACCAAACAAATGTATAAAAATATACAAAAATTACCTTAATTATATCTTAGTGTAAATATGAGAGTGAAATAAATTATTCACCAAAAGTGCTAATTTGGGAATAATTATTAAGTTTTTGTAGTATTAAAATAGATAATAAATTAATTTTAAAATCTTTAGAAATAAAGGAAAAATACCAAAACTCTTGGGCATGCTTATATATGCATGTACATACTATTTTGAGAATATTTTGAGTATAAAAATATGTGAGGAAAAATTAGGTATCAACAGTTGCCCCTCTTTACTCCAGAAGGATGAAAGAGTTGTCGGGTAAAGATATGATGACCAATTTTGACCGAAAGAAACGATTTGAAAGGCTTTGACCGAGCTTTGGCTCCTGAGCTACCTAAATATTCCTAGTATTACAAGAATCAGGCCATATATATATTAGGTATCCATTAGCGGAATATGCCGATGGAGGTTTTGAAAAGGACGGATGTGATGTTTAGGTTGAGAAGGATTGTAAGGCCCTGGAAAATTTCGCTAAGTAAACTAGGATTTTGTGGTGCCACGTAGGCTTATTATAATATTTTATGTACTATTAACATGGTGTACATCAATTGGACTTGGTAAATAAATGTACAAGTCTTGTGGTAAGTAATTTGGGGTCCAAAGAGGGGCATAAGTCTAAGGAAAATTGGAAAGGTTCAAAATAGGCTAAGATTTCAAATGAGTTCGCACAAGACTCCAATTTGAACAATCCTATCTAAATATTTATGAGGTTTTATATGCGGAATAACCTATCAAATGAAAGGTATTTGAGTCTAGGTTCCAACGCTTCAAACCGTTTGTCATTTGGACATTCCTACACAAAGTTATGATCGAATTACCGAAGGCTGGAAAAAACGTGATCCTGTGTCAAATCTACGATCGCAGAATCACAATACAGTCCACATTTTTTATCGGTGATCGCAAATATGGTCGCAGACTGGGCCAGTATAGCCCAGTTTTGGGCAGTGATTCTGTGATTAACTCTGCGGCTCGCATGTTGGATCTCGGTCCATTCTGCGATCGCAGACCCTGTTACAGAGGATTATTTTTCCTTTTTTTTATAACCAGACCCCATTTCAATATATAGGCTTTGGGGTTCATTTTGGGGTCATTTCTTACTGATTTTAGAGATAGGTGAGAGCATTTTAGAGAGAGAAGGAGGAACCCAACATTCAAATCATCCAATATTGCATCAATCTTCAAGAATCAAAGAACCCAATCACAAGTTCTTCATCGAAAAGGTAAGATTCTATACCCTAGGGTTTAATTTCGAATTTGGGGTATAAGATGGGTTATTGAGGTATGATTCTTGGATGTATTATTATTTTGTATACATGCATGTACAACTTAGCTTTATGGGAGGATTATTGAACATAAATAAGTAAAGATTGGGTTAGGGAATGAAGAAAATCTTGAAAAGGGGATTTGAAATCAAGATGCTCAACTAGTATTTGGTAAAATGCTCAAATGAGCTAGAATTATGAATATCTTCCTAATTTGTGTTCAATTTTGTCATGATTGAAGTTGCTAGAATTTTTGGAATATCGTAGTAATTAAAGGAAAGCTCAAGAAAGGTATGTATGGCTAAAACTCCCTCTTCTTAGAAATTGAGCTCCCATGGTGTCCCTGCGTATGTTGTAATTCGGAATTTGATTTATGTATTATTCATTATTTCAAAGGATTTGGGTGTTGCAAGAATATATGTGAAAGATGTACCTCAATATGTTTAATGTGTTATTCTCGGTAAATAAGGATATGTGAAAAAAGGAACTGTGTGCTAATATGCCTAGACTTCAAGTCAAGTTTAAATTGAGATTGAGTTGCATATTTTATGCCAAAATAGGTGAAATCCTCTATGGGTAGAGATTTTTGAAATAAATCAAAATGAATTTGGGAAATTAAGTGTGACCAACATGCCGAGAACTTGAATTATAACTGTACCTGGTGATGTCTATGACATGTGGAAATATGAAACAAATTAAGAAATGAGCCTCGAGTTTACTTTCAATAAATGACTTCTATAACAAAGTGCCTAAAGGCTTTATACACAATTTATGCCATAAGTGGTTATTCGAGACAATGTCTTGCCTTGTGAGAACATCCAATGTGATCCGAGTTGTTACGTACTTCAATGTTGAAATTGTATATTGTCATGATTGGAAAAGAATGATTCAAGAATAATTGGTGTAATTGCTTGCTTATGCCTTTGATATGTTTTTATTAGGGGTTGGTGTATCCCCTCTATTGATTTGGAGAAGTCCGTTGTGTTTAAATTTCCATTGTCAATAAACTTGAGGTGTATGATTTCTGAAATATTGTATATGCCGAGGATTCATGGTTCCTCTCATGTGTACTTGACATCTTGAATTAAATGGCTTGTTGTTGAAATTGATATTGGCGTGAAATATGTGGAAATGATGTGAAATATGGGACCTATGGACGGGCTATGAAACGCATAGGTGTATAATATAATATGTGGGATTATGGACGGGCTATGAAACGCATAGGTATATAATATAATATGTGGGACCTATGGACGGGCTATGAAATGCATAGGTGTATAATATAATATGTGAACCCTATGGACGGGCTATGAAATGCATAGGTGTATAATGTAGTATGTGAACCCTATGGACGGGCTATGAAACGCATAGGTGTATAATATGATATGTGGACCCTATGACGGGCTATGAAACGCAACCTAGAGGTATGAAAATTATGTGAAAGCTATGTGATCCCTTTTATTTGTTGATGTGGGGATTGTTAAAGCTTTTGATTTACTTTTATGATCCCTTTATTCTTGTTTGACAATTCTTTCTAATGACAAGGTGCTAATGATTTCTTTATTCTTGTTTGATAGTTCTTTCTAATTTGATGGTGTTTAGTTATACATACTAGTGCTATTCAATGGCACTAACGTCCGTTTTGCCGGGGGCGCTACATTCTTGTTATGATTGTAGGTGGTTCTATAGCAGGTAATTCAACACACCAACAGTAGTGCCTCCTCCATGTTTCGTCAGCTGTATTGGTGAGCCCCTTTCCTCTCGGGGCCCTGCGTGGCTCATGCCGCTTTTCTTCCCGGAGTCTTATTTTGGTATTTGTGTAAGGTATAGCCGGAGCCTTATTGCCGGCATTTCCATATTATTCTTCAGTTGTAGTTAGAGGCTCCGTAGACAGGTTGTGGGTAGTGTCGGGCATGGGAACTTAAAATAGAAATATTGATGTTTGGAGATAATATATAAAACTTGTAATACCTTTAATATGGCGAAGGAGGTTGCTAATGGAAATGAAATGGAAGTCGTTAATGATATGTTTATAGAATTTGATTAATGGAGTCCATCTCCAATTTATTCATGAGTTAGTTTGTGTAGAATGAGATATAACAGGCTTGCTCGGTCGGGTTTACTCGGTTGAGCGCCGGTCAAGCTCCTCGGATTTTGGGACGTGACAAACTTGGTATCAGAGCCTAAGGTTTTAAAGTGTCCTAGGATGTCTCGAAGCCGTGTCTAGTAGAGTCCTTCTTATCGGTGTGTTGTCAACCACATCTATAAGTTGGAGGTTATCCAGACATTTAGGAATTTCACCCTTCTTTGATACTCCAGATCGTGCAGTAGAGCTCAAGATAAGGATCTAACTTCCTTGCTATGTCTTATTCATTAGATGTGTAATCTTGACACCATAATCCACAAGTTTGAAGCATTAGGGAGGGAATGACCTCACCATTGAATATGAGGGAGAGTGCCCAAGTATTTGTTAGAAGAACGTATCGAGCCATGAAGGCATTGGTAGAACTTGTTGCTAATGGGAGTACCCTTGTTCCTATTAATGTCACTGCATCACCAGATAATGTAGTATATTTGTATGTTACCAATGTGTGTTAGGGATGTGGAGTCGAGGGGCATCGATTCGGCTATTGCCCTATCAACCTAAGGTCACCAAGTAAGTCACTACTTTGCACAACCAATGTACTCTTGTTGTATATGTACACCCATATTGAAAAGTCCTCATAAACATGGACTTAATAAGACGTGAGTCACAAAGACTTGTGTCTACATACTCCTTGAAGGAGTCGTATTGTTCGTGAATCCACTTTATCACAAATTCTCTTATTTACATCCTCTTGTGGAATTAAGTTCTATAAATACGTCCTGGAATGGAGTTATAACCCCAGGATTAATACTTTCCACTTTCTTTCCTAAATTCTCAATAAAGGACTTGATCCGATGAATTTTTTTACAGAATATTTTATTTAAATAGACGATATCTGCAAACTTGTGCCTATGCATGCATTGTCGTAAATTTCACCTATGCGGTGTCAAGTTCCATGTAAAGCATCCTAGTGTTGCGATCCTTCTCGAGTCTCTCTTTTACTCACTGGTGTATACGGCTTCTATGGTCTGAATAGTAACTCTACCCTCTTGCGACTGTCATCATGAAACCTTTTCATTGTCTAGTAACAGGAGAGCATATCCCACCTCTTATCATATGTGTACATGTCAAATGAAGGGGTTGTTTTCCGGTATAGAATTTTTGAAAAATTTGGGATTTTTACAAATCTGTCACAGGAAAATCTTTTGTTTTCCCATCTAAGTATGTCTTTCATGTCCACTAAGATCATTCCTTAGTATGAAGCTCACTTTGTTTCTAGTATGGTGGTTTCCCGTGACGTGGTTGTGTATTGCAGTCTAGAAGTTGATATAGCAGAAGCATGTTCAGCTCGTGTCAAATATTTGCTTTCTCATTATACCTTCACAACATGTGATACTTGTGTTCCTTAGTTAGAGAATTCATTGTGCTTGTTTCCCAACACTCGTTCAATAACTATGAGATAACATGTCCTTCTATGTGTCACTGTAACACTTCATTTCCCTTGAGAACCCTTGATAGGCTCTATGTCAAGAGCAAATGCACCTTTGGGGGTTATCATAGCGCAACGACTGCTTCTCATGCTTTCCTATGATTTATCAGTATCTGGGTACTTCTCAAGTCAAAATTCATGGAGAACTCATTATGAACATTTGCAAACCTTCCATGATTATTGTATACTATCTCATGGGGTTCGATTGTTTTTACACACTCGACTTCTAGAATCATGGACTATGTCATTGTCATATATGGGGAATTTTGCTGCCTCTGGCATTCCACCACCTTAGGAAGGATTAAATTGTTCAAATTATGATGATTTCATAAGTGGATGACTTCTTACCCATCCTCATGCTCTTGTGGCATAGAATCCTTGTACCACTTATTGTTCGAAGTAAAGTCAAATTCAATGAATTTCTTTTATGGCCTTGATCGCATCCATGTTGCAAGAGTCCTGCTATTTGAGTTGAACTATGTACCTTACACTCAGGGAGACAACTGGTGTATCATATTTGACCACTTCACGGTAGAGCTTATTGTGGTAGAGAAAGGCATAACTGGAATGGAGAAATTGCTGTTACCCCATGCATAACATGTCGCCTCCAAATGATATCTGATGTTGGTGTCTTTGTCCTCCCGAACATGCCCCGCATGCAGCTCATGTCAGGAAAGAACCACTTCTTTTAAATTTGAGAGTCACATTCATAGAATCCACCTCGTCTAAGAATACTAGTTACCACTATGATTCACTTATCTGATAATTGATGTCATTACCAGGAGTAATCAATGTCAGCATCGTTAGTGGAAATCCCCGTGGCTCCGAGCATATGACGCTAGGAAATGCTCGTCTTAGCATTCTAATGGATTCCTGAATAATTCTAGCCCTATCTTGAACTCCGTTGATCCTCATTGTATTAGATTTATTGGGTATTGAAGGTTCAAACATGTCAAAGATGAAGTATCACCCGGTGATCACATATATTCGATCGGCAATGTTATGGTCAATTCATGATAGCACATATTAGAGTAATCGTTAAAGGTCATCAAAGGTTTAACATGGATGTTCGCATAGAGATTTAGAATTTAGGAAGGTGAACAGGTTGTTCCCAATATTTCTTCCCCTGAAGATGTTATGTGAAGTGATAATGAAAGGTACACAAGCGCATTTTCCCCATTAGGTTGCACTAGGAGTATGATGTTCCCTGTAACTGTTCCTCGGGTACTTTGTGTTTCCATATGTTTGTGTCTATGAAGGTAGTGATAAAGTAAGGGTGTGAATTGATTTGATTGAACTATATAACCATAGTAATATCCTATATGATGCATTACTGGCAAGAATTATCGTGGCTTGACTTCATCTGGATTGTTGATTGAAATGAAATTATATTCTTGTTGATGAACACCTTTGTGATTACATTAATGGCTGGTAGGGACTATTATGAACACATGATTGTTTGGTTACTATGAAATGATATTTTTGATGGTATGATGCCATGTGATGGAATTGTGGGTTGTTGTTATTACCATGAACTGTAATATCCGGTGGAATGTAAATTGTATTGTGGAAATTATTAAAGGTAAAGTCAATGAATAGTTAACTCATGCGAGGTGTCTATCCGTCATCCTTGTTATGTATGTTTGGGAGTTAATATTATTTTCGAGAATGTGTTATAACAGAGCTTGTAAGTCGAGGAGGCCATCTTGAAGGCTGAAAGTATTGTGGAAGGAAAATATTTTTGCTTGATTGAATATCAATTAGTTTTTATTTGAAAGGTACCATATAGGTGTTATGATGTAAAAATGTGTAGACCATGTTCCGGTGTCTTTATGGTAATGTAGTTCTTGTGATGTTGAGTTAGTGTTATGGGTATATACATTGCGGTGCTTTGTCGAGTTATGGGTATATACATTGTGGTGCTTTGTCGAGTTAATGATGAGTTTTTAATATGGTTTTGGTGGTTCGCTGGCAGGTGGATAGGCCTAGTTACAAAGGAGACTCTGCCGAAATTTCTGAAAAAATTTGGGAGTTAGTCAAAATTTAGTGACTTGAGGTAGGATTGAATGGAGATATATCAAGTTAAGCATTAAGGGCGAACTCTACTTCTCATTCGAGGACGAATGATCCTAAAGGGGGGGGGGGGAGAATGTAAGGCCCCGGAAAATTTTGCAAAGTAAACTAGGATTTTGTGGTGCAACGTAGGCTTATTATAATATTTTATATGCTATTAACATGGTGTACATCAATTGGACTTGGTAAATAAGTGTAAAAGTCTTGTGGTAAGTAATTTGGGGTCCAAAGAGGGGCCTAAGTCTAAGGAAAATTGGAAAGGTTCAAAATAGGCTAAGATTTCAAATGAGTTCGCATAAGCCCCCATTTTGAACGATACTATCTAAATATTTATGACGTTTTATATGCTGAATAACCTATAAAATGAAAGGTATTTGAGTCTAGTTTCCAACGCTTCAAACCGTTCATCATTTGGACATTCCTACACAAAGTTATGATCAAATTACCGAAGGCTGGAAAAAACGCGATCCTGTGTCAAATCTGCGATCGCAGAATCACAATGCGGTCTGCATTTTTGATCTGCGTTGCAAATATGGTCGCAGACTGGGCTAGTGTAGCCTCATGTTGGGCAGTGATTTTGTGATTCACTCTTTAGCTCGCATGTTGGATATGCGGTCCATTCTGCGATCGCAGACCCTGTTACAGAGGATTATTTTTCTTATTTTTATAACCCGACCCCATTTCAATATATAGGTTTTGGGGTTCATTTTGGGGTCATTTATTAATGATTTTAGAGAGAGGTGAGAGCATTTTAGAGAGATAAGGAGGAACCCAACATTCAAATCATCCAATCTTGCATCAATCTTCAAGAATCAAAGAACCCAATCACAAGTTCTTCATCGAAGAGGTAGGATTCTATACCCTAGGGTTTAATTTCAAATTTGGGGTATAAGATGGGTTATTGAGGTATGATTCTTGGATATATTAGTATTTTGTATACATGCATGTACAACTTAGGTTTATGGGAGGATTATTGAACATAAATAAGTAAAGATTGGGTTAGGGAATGAAGAAAATCTTGAAAAGGGGATTTGAAATCAAGATGCTCAACTAGTATTTGATAAAATGCTAGAATGAGCTAGAATTATGAATATCTTCCTAATTTGTGTTCAATTTTGTCATGATTGAAGTTGCTAGAATTTTCGAAATATCATAGTAATTAAAGAAAAGATCAAGAAAGGTATGTATAGCTAAAACTACCTCATCTTAGAATTTGAGCTCCCATGGTGTCCCTGCGTATATTGTAAGTCCGGAATTTAATTTATGTATTATTAATTATTTCAAAGGATTCGGGTGTTGCAAGAATATATGTGAAATATGTACCTCAATATGTTTAATATGTTATTCTTGGTAAATGAGGATATGTGAAAAATAGGAACTATGTGCTAATATGCCTAGACTTCAAGTCAAGTTTAAATTGAGATTGAGTTGCATATTTTATGCCAAACTATGTGAAAACCTCTATGGGTAGAGATGTTTGAAATAATTCAAAATGAATTTGGGAAATAGAGTATGACCAACATGCCGAGAACTTGAATTATAACTGTACCTGGTGATGTCTATGACATGTGGAAATATGAAACAAATTAAGAAATGAGCCTCGACTTTACTTTCAATAAATGACTTCAATAACAAAGTGCCTAAAGGCTTTATACACAATTTATGCCACAAGTGGCTATTCGAGACAATGTCTTGCCTTGTGAGAACATCCAATGTGATCCGAGTTGTTACGTACTTCAATGTTGAAATTGTATATTGTCATGATTGGAAAAGAATGATTTAAGAATAATTGGTGTAATTGTTTGCTTATGCCTTTGATGTGTTTTTATTAGGGGTTGGTGTATCCCCTCTATTGATTTGGAGGAATCTGTTGTGTTTAAGGTTCCATTGTCAATAAACTTGAGGTGTATGATTTCTGAGATATTGTATTTGCCGAGGATTCATGGTTCCTCTCATGTGTACTTGACATCTTGAATTAAATGGCTTGTTGTTGAAATTGATATTGACGTGAAATATGTGGAAATGATGTGAAATGTGGGACCTATGGACGGGCTATGAAATGCATAGGTGTATAATATAATATGTGGTACCTATTGACGGGCTATGAAATGCATAGGTAAATAATATAATATGTGGGACCTATGGACGGGCTATGAAACACATAGGTGTATAATATAATATATGAAACCTATGGACGGGCTATGAAACGCATAGGTGTATAATATAATATGTGGAACCTATGGACGGGCTATGAAACGCATAGGTGTATAATATAATATGTGGAACCTATGGACGGGCTATGAAACACATAGGTGTATAATATAATATGTGAACCCTATGGGCGGGCTATGAAACACATAGGTGTATAATGTAGTATGTGAACCCTACAGACGGGCTATGAAACGCATAGGTGTATAATATGATATGTGGACCTTATGACGGGCTATGGAACGCAACCTAGAGGTATGAAAATTATGTGAAAGCTATGTGATCCCTTTTATTTGTTGATGTGGGGATTGTTAAAGCTTTTGATTTACTTTTATGATCCCTTTATTCTTGTTTAACAATTCTTTCTAATGACAAGGTGCTAATGATTTCTTTATTCTTGTTTGATAGTTCTTTCTAATTAGAGGGTGTTTAGTTATACATACTAGTGCTATTCAGTGGCACTAACGTCCGTTTTGCCGGGGGCGCTACATTCTTGTTATGATTGTAGGTGGTTCTATAGCAGGTAATTCAGCCCACCAACAATAATGCCTCCTCCACGTTCCGTCAGCTGTATTAGTGAGTCCCTTTCCTCTCAGGCCCTGCGTGGCTCATGCCGCTTTTCTTCCAGGTGTCTTATTTTGGTATTTGTGTAAGGTATAGCTGGAGCCTTGTTGCAGGCATTTCCATATTATTCTTCTGTTGTAGTTAGAAGCTCCGTAGACAGGTTGTGGGTAGTGTCGGGCATGGGAACTTAAAATAGAAATATTGATGTTTGGCAATGATGTATAAAACTTGTAATACCTTTAATATGGCGAAGGATGTTGCTAATGGAAATTAAATGGAAATCGTTAATGATATGTTTATAGAATTTGATTAATGGAGTCCATCTCCAATTTATTCATGAGTTAGTTTGGGTAGAATGAGATATAACAGGCTTGCTCGGTCAGGTTTACTCGGTTGAGCGCCGGTCGTGCTCCTCGGATTTTGGGGCGTGACAAGGATGGTCAGGGACTAATTTGCTGTGGGAACCGGAGCGAGATCGCTCCTACTTAGACGACCGTTGCTAGTCGGTGTACCTGCAAGCAAGCAATACGAACATATATCATGCATAAATTTAAACGTGATGCAGTTTCCCGTTGGACCATGAATGCTGTCTTCGGAGGGGTAGGATGACGTCCTCAGACTATGACGTCCTGGGCCATGAAGCGTATAACAAAGGATTTGTAGGCTATGAAATGATGCCTCCGAACCATGATGCCTTTGGATAATGATATGCAAAAGATAAAACTAGGGTCCTCAGGCCATGGCATAGGGTTCTCGGGCTATGAAAATGGTGCCTCCGAACAATGACGCCTTTGGACAATTTGGCGATCTTTCAGCCCATGAAATGTAAGATTTGGCAATCTCTCAGCTGATACAAGACTTACACAAAATGGCGATACTTCGGCCGATGTAAAGTGTAAATATAAATGGCGATATTTCAGCCGATGCGGGATTTAAATGAAGTGGTTATATTTCAGCCGATGTAAAGTGTAAATATAAATGGCGATCTTTCAGCCGATGCGAGATTTAAATGAAGTGGCGATATTTCAGCCGATGTAAAGTGTAAATATAAATGGCAATCTTTCAGCCAATGCGAGATTTAAATGAAGTGGCAATATTTCAGCCGATGTAAAGTGTAAATACAAATTGCGATCTTTCAGCCGATGCGAGATTTAAATGAAGTGGCGATATTTCAGCCGATGTAAAGTATAAATATAAATGGTGATATTTCAGCCGATGCAATTATGGAGACAGAGCTTAGTCCCGAAAGGCAGAATAGTAGCCTTATGCAATGCAAGTAATGCAGATGGAGGTAGAGCTTAACCTCGGAAGGCAGAATAGTAGCCTTATGCAATGCAAGAAATGCCAATAGATGTAGAGTTTAACCTCGGAAGGCAGGATAGTAGCTTTATGCAATGCAGAGAAAATACAGGATGGAGACAATGCTTAGTCTCGAAAGGCAGGAAGGTAGCCTTATGCAATGCAGAGAAATGCAGATGGAGACAGTGCTTAGTCTCGGAAGGCAGAAAGGTAGCCTTATGCAATGCAAGAAAATGCAGATGGAGACAGTGCTTAGTCTCGGAAGGCAGAAAGGTAGCCTTATGCAATGCAAGAAAACGCAGATGGAGACAGTGCTCAGTCTCGAAAGGCAGAAAGGTAGCCTTATGCAATACAAGAAAAATGTAAAAAGCAAGTAATGGTAAAATCTCTTAGCTGACAGATGATAGCTGATAGTTGATTGCGTCATTGTGGCTGCTGGGGATGTCATGTGCGGATAGCACTTGTAAGTAAGCGATGATTCTAAGAGTTGTACTCCTGCAAAATATGAGTATGTAATCGTATCTGATGGTTTTACGTCTTGGGGTGCCTGCATTCGAAGAAAATTCGTGAGTTTTGTAAAGGGTGAAGGTTAGTTCGTCTTCCCGTGGACTTCGCTTGTCCTACTCGGCTCCTGCTTTCATTGGGGAGGGTAGCATCGCTAAACAAAGCAATTTTGATAGTATCCATGCATAGTTTAGTAAAAATATGATGTAGCTACATAATTTAAAAAAATAATTTTCTTTTAGATGAACCGACGACTGCGACGCAGTTCAAGACATTACAACCTTTTTTTGCTCCGGAATTTTGAGGGCCCTCCTCAAAATTCTGCTCCAGTTTACTGGGCTGGTGTTTCTGATGGCTGCGTGTGACGAATGGCTGAAAGTTAACTTCGGAATTTTGAGGGTCCTCCTCAAAATTCTGCCCCAGTTTCCAATAT
>MU699373.1:65379-92629 GCA_026770625.1 Nicotiana glauca | reverse complement strand
AAATGGTCAAAATTAGCTAAAATAGCTATATTAGGCCCAAACTAAATATTTTACGCTAAACTTGTGAAAATTCTCAGGGAGGGTCAAAAATCACGTGTTTACAGCAACAATTGCTGCTAACAAGGTATAGAAGAAAAAAAAATAGAACATAAGGAGGAGGAAAGATAACAAGCCAAAGTACAAAAGGAGAGTTGGGGCAAAAGCTTTGGTGCGGCAAAAAGGAAGTTTTTCCAGCCAATTTTGTTTCAAATTTCAAGGTACTTTCTTTCACTAATTTGAATATATATCTTAATAAATGGAGTTAAATAATGAGATTGGATAAAAGTGAGTGAAAACAAGGAAGGATATGTAAAACTTTTGTTAATCTTTAGTAATCTGTGGAGGAGTCATGAATGCTTGTAAAGAACTTTGTAGCAAGTGCTATTCTTGCCCTCCAAACAAATTGAATTTTTATTCATTTAGAGATTGTAGTAACAATGTAAAGCAAGATATAAAAATATGATTCATCTTTCTTTTCATTGAAATACGCCTATATGAATTGACAGAGAATCAATAGTTGTATTCCAAGAAAAAATTAATAAGATAAGTGAATTAATTAAATTTAACAGAATTTAACCAATTGTATTAGTAGTTCGTACGGTTGATATATAGATTGGTTTTATGATAGTATAGGTAGTTGAAGAAGTTGTACGGATTGCTCGTGGGACGCGTTTGATATTTCGGCACAAGTATAGTGAGTAGTAATCTTATCGCAATTTGTGTTTTCATAACTTGCATGATTTACATATAATTTTTAATATGAATATGTTACCGATTATTTTGAGTTGCATGTGGGACAAGTCTTTTACCCGATATGATACCGTAATAGTTATTTGAGATGATTACCGTTGTTTTAAATATTCTTGTTGACACTAGATATGTTCTACCGTTACTTAAAATTACTGTTATCGAAATGAAATTACATGATTTGATAAGAACTGAAATGCCCTATATTGTTTTAAAATATTTTCTATGAGTATATACGGATTACAGAGACAATTATAAATGGGAGTAGACATTGAAGGATTCCGTAGCTAACGACGGGTTTGTTAGACCTGGTGCACCTTGCATTTACCGATTACAGAGTACATTTAGAGCATGTTTGGAAAGCCACCTAGGAATTGAATTTAGGTGTAATTGAATGTAATTACACAATTTGACATGTTTGTTTGGCCAAGTAATTACTTGGTTAACATGAAATTGGGTGTAATTGGAGGGGTGTAATTATTCTCTCCAATTCTCAAGGGGAAGGTGAGAATTGGTGGTAATTACATTGTATAATTACAAGGTTGATTTTTAGTTTATTTCCCTTTTATTTTTATTTTTATTTTTATTTTTCTTTCTTTATAACTTTTTATTTCTATTTTTTTATTTTTTTATTTTTTTGATATTTTAAAATTTATTTTCTTTGTAAATTATTTATATTTTATTTCTTTACCTTTATTTCAAGTGATTCAATGAAATTGCTTATATTTTATTTATTTTTGAAACTACACCTCCTAATATTAGAAATAATGAGTCATTAACAAACTTTATATATAATGAGTGATGCAATTAAAGTGGAATTTCGATGTTGAATGTGGTTATAAACTTTTATGTTTCCTAATCTCAACTTGTAGTGGAACTTACTATTATTATGTTGGAATTTGATATATGTTAAACTATTTTTTTGGATTTTAAAATTATGTTATATTCACGGTTCCAATTTACTTGTTTTAGTAGTATTGACTCATATTGCACGTTGTTCATTTGAATAATTTTATGACATTATATTTATAAATATTAATTTGTTTTATTAAACATGATTTCCATGATATTTTACAAAATATTTGTTTTTAGTTTTTGTAAGTATTTAAATTAAATATTATTAATATAGAATATATATAAAAAAATATTTTTACAATATTAGTTATAAATATATGATTACTAATTAATGTATATTCACGAAATATATACATTTTAAATATCAAATATAATATCATTTATGCTTATAAAACGTTATAGGCATATATTTATTATATTAACTTTTAAGTTTAGATAATTGCTTCATTTAAAATTTTATCTGACAGTATAATTATACTTGTGCAACCAAACAGTAAACTAGTAATTACAGTATAATTACACTATGATAAACAAACATGTCGTCGTAATTACACAACTGTATAATTACTTGGCTGTGTAATTACTACCCCAGTAATTACACGAATTCCAATTACCTGGTGGCTTTCCAAACATACTCTTATAGCCCTCGCTAGTGGGAAAGTAGAACTAGCATACCGTTATCGATTTCTCTCGAGTAGGGACTACTATTATATTTGACTTCTTGCGAAGAAGTCCACAGTTATACCGATTACATGATCTGTTCATTGAAACCTCCCAAAATATGGATATTGATATTATGCAGTGGTTACCGAGCTTATTACGGAATTGTCAATCGTATTATACTACAACAAAAACATGATGAGACTGAAAATTATTTATTGTTTCTGAAAAGGGCATTTTTATGATAGTTTCTGTTTAATATACTAGCATGTTTTCTGTCACGACCCAAACCCCGCTCCGGTCGTGATGGCTCTTCTCGTGAAGACAAAGCCAGCCAAACAATTTCGGAACACCTTTTTTAAGCAGTTAAATAGTTCATAAGCAGTCAAAATATGATTTAATGATATTAATTAGCGGAAATACAACCCAACACAGCCTTAATCGGGGTGTCACAAGTCACGGCCATCTATTAGAGTGTAAATCCAACTTCAAGGTCTAAAATATACAACACTGGAATAATGAACAAAAGAGAGAGAAGCGGTGCTACGAACGCTGGCAGTCAGCTTGCTAACTCCTATAACTCTGCCTTTGATCAGCCAAAACCTGCTAATGGGTGGATCAATACCTGCATCTGTACACGAGGTACAGGGAGTAAAGTGAGTACTCCAACTCAGTGAGTAATAAAGGTAAATAACAATTGAGTAGTAAAAAATCACGTATAATAAATTATCATGCTGTATAGAGCAGTGTAAAACCCTTTTTGAGAAAAACGGTGAAGCTGTGAAAAATGACCTTTTCAGCGTTCACGCAAATGAATGCAAACAAATAGTGCAGATAAGCATAGAAATCCGCCCCTCGGGCACAACACTTAGTCATCAAATAATACTAAGCAATCAGGTAGATATTGCATGAAGTAGCACAAACAACTCATAATGGCAGACAAATGAAATAAAGTAAACACAAAGAATAGTACCAATACCGCTGTGGCGTGCAGTCCGAACCATATATCGTTGCAGCGTACAGCCCGATCCATTTATCATCGACGTCGCTCACTGGGGGTGTGCAGACTCCGGGAGGGGCCCTTTACGGGCCAAGCGCAATATCAAGCCATCTCGTGGTATCAAATTTAGGCCCTCGGCCTTATATCAAATCATTATCTCAGTGCTGCGGCGTGCAGCCCGATCCAAAAGTATCCTCACAATACAGGCCCTTGGCCTTACTCAGTCAAAATCACATAAGCCACTAAGGCAACAGTAAAACATGATGCTCAGCCCAAATATCATTAGAAATATCATTTCAAGTGTTAAAGCAAAATAAACTTGGGTGAGTCTTAAAAATAGTGGAAAATATATGACTGAGTTCAAGTATAAAATCAAAATAGCGAGGAAATATCAACAACAATTCCCGAAGGGTTCAAATAGCTGGCACAAAGCCCAAATATGGCAATCAGCCCAAATTATGATGATAACAAGTAAATTTTAGTCAAATACGCAGTAAATTCATCAATCGGGACGGACCAAGTCACAATTCCCAACAGTGCTCTACCCCACAATCGTTATCCGGCGTACAAGTCACCTCAATATAGCACTACGACATGCAAATACGGGATTTCAAACCCTCAGAATATCATTTACAATCATTATTCACCTCGAACCGACAAAATCTCTAGCTCGCGATGTCTTTGCCCCTCAAATCGGCCTCCACGCCGTCGAATCTATCCAAAACTAGAACAAATACGTCACAATATGCTAAGGGAACAAAGCCCAAGCAAAAACAATCAAAACATATCAAAAATCCCGAAATTAGCAAAACCCATGCCCGGGCCCACTTCTCAAAACTCAGAAACTCTTACATCATTAGATTCCTCGTCACCCACGAGTTCATACATATCAAAAATACTAAAACCAGAGTCCAAATGACACCTCAAATCCCCATTTAAAGGCCTCTTAAAATCAAGTCCTAATCCTCCATTTTTGCCCTTTAATTCCTTCAATTACAGCCCTAATTTCATGAAATACAACCATAGAACGGAGTTTTTGATCCAAAATTCCTTACCTTAACGAAGTCTCTTGACTTCTCTCTTTAGAATCGCCCAAAAAGCTCCAAGGTCGAAGGTAAAAAAAAATGGTGAAATAACCTAAAATCGCGAAATGAAATAACATATCTCTGCCCAGGCAAAACCGCTTCTGCGGTAAAAATCCTGCTTCCGCAGTACCACTTCTGCGGAAATTACTAAAACTTCAGGGATCGCTTCTGCGACAAAAATTCTGCATCTGCGGCTCCTCGTCCGCTTCTGCGGAAACAGCTGCCAAGCCCAAAACTCGCACCTGCGGCCCCCCTTTCGCACCTGCGACTCCACTTCTGCGGCTTCCTCCTCGCTCCTACGGTCCAAGTTCTGCAAAAGCAAAAATACCAGAGCAACAGCAAATTTTGAATTTCACAAGAACAAAACTTCCCGTTAACCATCCGAAATCACCCCAAGGCCCCCGGGACCTCAACCAAAAACACCAACACCTCCTATAACATCAGTGAAACTTGCTCCAATCATTAAAACACCTCAAACAACACCAAAACCATCAAATTACAGCGAATTCAAGCTTAAGTTTCCAAAAACTTCCGAGATACAGTTTTGATCAAAAACCCGACCAAACGATGTCCGAATGACCTGAAATTTTTCACACTTATCACAAATGATATAACGAAGCTACAACAACTCTCAGAATTCCATTCCGACCCTCGGATCAAAATCTCACCTATCAACCGGGATTTGCCAAAATACAACTTCGCCAATTCAAGGCTAATTTTACATCGGACCTCCAATACCAATTCCGATCACGCTCCTAAGTTATAAATCACCCAACGAAGCTAACCAAATCATAAAAATTCCTATCCGAGCTCATATACGAATAAGTAAACTCTTGGTCAAACTTATCAAGTTCAAAGCTTTCAACTGAGACTGTTCCTTCAAATTCATTCCGATTTTCCTGAGAACCAAAACCAACGATCAACATCAGTTATAATACATTACACGGGGCAAGTCATGCCCGAGAACTGGCGATCAAGGTGCAAAAGCTCAAAATGACCGGTCGGGTCGTTACATCCTCCCCCACTTAAACACACGTTCGTCCTCAACCGTTCCCAGAGTTGTTCTAGAAGCCAACCAATAGCTGAATAACCTTACCAAGCATATACCAGGGGGCGATACCACGTCACCCTATCTCATATAGGCCCGATAATACCACATAGCTAAAATTTCACAATCCATCCTAGTCCATAAACCATAGAACCACACTTTCACTTCTGAAACCATCAATACGATCAGAACTTCACACCTATACTCTGAATAGTCCCGAACCAGCTGTAATAGCCGATGCCTACAACCTCAGGTGCAATTATATGATATACCACATAACTCAAACACATGCAGAGATAACTTCCATTCACAGCAGTTGCCCACCACAACCAAATACCTATAGAAAACCTCTTATTAGCTAAAGTCTCATTCCAACACTTTCATATACTTCCAACGATAAATGAAACACGCAATAAACTATAACCATTTCTCAGATCAACCATTCATGAGTCAATTTCTCCTCTAGCAATTACCTTAGCAAATTTTTGAACCGAACCTCGATATTTACCCATCAAACATGCTGAAATCGAATCCGTTTGTATTCATTAATGATCCCAACGATCTCTTCTGACCAAATACACTAACTTGGTGACATGACACATCAATACGGCCTAAGCCACAACTTGCATAACTACGCGCACCAATAAGCAACAGTCCGAACATACTCAAATCATGAAAAATGACACAATTGAAAGAGCTGTACCTCAAGCTCACCAGTACCACCACAGCACAAGGCGGGGAATCTGTCTCACATCATATAATAGAACACCCTAATCTATCCCGCAAGATCATATCTCCGCATAGCTTTGCGGTAATGCACGATCCTATCCAAACACTGCTCCACCTGAAATACCTCAAGTCACTATGCTCGAAAGCGACAACCATTCACCATTTGATGTATGGAACCAAATCACATCATCATACCCACGGTGAGACAAATAACATATACCACGTAACCCAATAGGTCATAACCGATACTCCATTTACCGAGCAATACCCAATTACTCTTCCCGCTCGACTTCCACTATGAATCTCCAATAGAACCGAACCACATGTGCCCCTAACCAACAAATTATAACGTCTCACAATAGAGGAAAAAAACTCATAGATCTCCCCATATCACTAACAAGCTCAATAACAGAATCAACTTATCCCTCAACAATACAATTCGGGGCCAACCCAGCCAACTCAAGCTAGAACACGCATCTATATTGGCCTGCCAACGAACTCCTTAACAAGGAAGCCTGAAGCTGCTCTTTTCACTACCACAACTCCTACCGAAGCCATACGATACGGTGCCCGTCACCAAATCAACAATAGAACTGACTTAATGGTAGAAACCTCTGCACCAACATCCATCACGAAGGCCCAATTAAGAAAAGCAATCCTTCCCAGCCGTCCACTGGTTCTTTGAAATATAAACCACTCTGCTAGAACATAATCTGACATACCCCGCCACTCAACCCTTAGCATTTTCGGCATATCCTATAGCACAATAGTCCAGAATAACCCAACACTGAGACAACCAGTCTACACCCCAATATCATATCCAAAATCTAACTTACCAAGCAAAGAAAGATCCATTCGGGCCTCCAAATCCCGGTAGTTACTAAACGGTGCCGATACACACGATCTACAACCACCATATCATAGCTTGTATATGAGAACTTCCCTCTCCAAATCCACTTAACACCTAAATCACCATATCCGATCCCAATTTTGTCGTCCGAAAAAATGCACAACTTTAATACCCAACCATTCCACGATAGATACTCTAAAATTTTCCTGTGCCACCAAGCAAACTCGAATACCACCAGTCGATCCAACAAGAAAATGTCGCAATACTATGGAAGTATCATCAGTTTAATCACATTACCCTTTTTTGAGACATATACTCTCGTCAAATAATTTCCAATTAGCAGTACCATTTCCTTGATTATCTGAGGCTACCCGTTGCCTAAGAGTTTTATAAACTTCTTTTTAGAACTGAACTGTAACCTAGCACATGCCAATCTCGGTCCTCCACAACATGCCACATATACCATACCATCCAAGGATAGCATGAAAACTTTTATCTCCCTTCCGAGCCACAGACATATACGCACTTAACTAGTCAAGAACTTCTATTGATCCCATCTAGAAGAAAATCATTACACATCCTATGCCTCTCACATTCAAAGAAAATGCACTTCTCCAGCCACGATAGAAATCAACAAGAACTCCCCCAATTCTGTTTGCATAAATTAAACTGCTAGGACTGAATCCTTCTAACTGGACGAAGCTAAGCAAGCCATCAAAACCCAACAGCATTGCTACAAAATACATGTAAGAACCCATTACCTCGAACACATACAAATAAATTATCATACTATACCGATTCGGTCTACTATCAAGTTACTCCATCTATCTAAATTTTCTTCTGATTCATCATCAACTTGATATTCCCTCTTGCTGTAGACCCAGGCTTACCACACGAGACAACCAGCATAAAACCACACTGACTAAGACCCATAAGCCGCTGAATACTCTCTCAAATATTCCCAGAACTCCACATTCCATAATACTTTACTCTGAAGAACTTCCTGCGAATGTAAATCTGTTACCTTTACCTTCCTGATACTGATACATAGAATCCTATAATTAACATAGGAATACCACAAGTCTTGACCTCTTCTAATAAAAACTCAGTCTCTAACCACACCTACAACTTTAAAACACCCGATTGTTTCCTGTAGAATATTTGACACATTAGAGCCGTTCTCGAGAGTCATTCAC
Source organism: Nicotiana glauca (assembly GCA_026770625.1). Lineage (NCBI taxonomy): Eukaryota > Viridiplantae > Streptophyta > Magnoliopsida > Solanales > Solanaceae > Nicotiana > Nicotiana glauca. The sequence goes on along the minus strand of MU699373.1, from coordinate 84,420 downwards.
TCTTCTTCAAACTGTAATTTACCTGAACAAATAAACAGAACCACCCATACCTCATTAGCATTTTGATACCACAGGATATAGCCTCATCTCAATACAGCCAAGCAACCTCATGCTCTATGCACTGAGCATCCTTTACTAACGATAACTCAAGACATCCTGTGATTCTCTTTCCCCATGAAGCATAACATAACCTTTGTCGAAATCTTCCTTTACTCGAGCCATTCTCAGTCTTAATTTTTTGCAAGTCATAGAAAATTAACTCGCACGCCTCAAACTGGAACCAACATAGCACCTAATCGTGCAATCAACTGCTCACATCAGGCTCCCCCACTTGGCTCGAAGCCATAGATCCAGATACACTCAATAACTCATAATACTTTTACTCCATTAATGCCACAATACCATAGTGAGATTAAACTCAAATCATTTGTAAGCTTGTGAAAGCACAGGTCATCTAGTACTACAAATATTCTACAAATTTCACATTCATCCCCACAACATTTAAGCCCACTCTCTTAAACAACCCAAAATTTTAAATTTCAATACGTACTCTTCAGTTGCACACGAGATCTCCTAGCATACACATAAGGATTACACCACTTTAGAACACTCCGCAGGAGATAACCCACCTGTTTCGCCTCATTATAACATTCCTGTATACTATCTACCATCATACATATTACACAGTTACTTAGTCTTCCTGAGTCTGAACTCGTACCGCAACACAAAATTTACTTCACTCTCAACTGGAAAACATGAAAAGATTCTTCATGCGCCCATAACTCGGGGCTACACATCCAATTACAATGGAAATCAAACACTTAGTGGTTCATCCATCATCTAGAAGACCTTCCTCGTCACTTCCAAGTCACAAAGGTACATCTCGCAGCGCTAACATACTCATCACATGGCTAACTAGACGTTACTTCTACTAATAGGGACAATACCGAACATACCAGTTCAAAACACTTACTCGCACAATCAGCACCTCGGTGCTCAAGCCATAGGTAAAGATCCGGCCTTAAGTCCTATAGACTGGACCAATATAAACTCATAAAGATTACATCTCGCCCCTCGATCGGGGAATCACAGGCCATCAAGGCACATCTGATACTGAGCGCTCATGTGCGCATACGAGCGCGTGGAAGGAATTTCAAGAGTTTTCTTTTCAAGTTGAATCTAGGAGGCACGATAAGAATTCAAGAATGTGAAGTTTTCCTAAAGCTTTTGTAGCCTCTCGAGGATAAATACAGACGTCTCTGTACCGATCCATGAGACTCTGCTAAACATTCTCATAACTCATGAGACCTAGTAACCTAGGCTCTGATACCAACTAATCACGACCCAAACCCCGCTCCGGTCGTGATGGCATCTTTCGTGAAGACAATGCCAGCCAAACCATTTCGAAACACCTCTTTTAAATAATTAAATAGTTCATAAGCAGTCTAAATATGATTTAATGATATTAATTAGCAAAAATACAACCCAACACAGCCTAATCAGAGTGTCACAAGTCACGAGCATCTATTAGAGTGTAAATCCAACTTCAAGATCTAAAATATACAACACCAGAATAATGAACAAAAGAGAGAGAAGCGGTGCTGCGAAAACTGGCAGTCACCTTGCTAACTCCTATAACTCTGCCTTTGATCTTCAAAAACTCGCTAATGGGTGGATCAATACCTGCATCTGCACACGAGGTGCAGGGAGTAAAGTGAGTACTCCAACTCAGTGAGTAATAAAGGTAAATAACAACTAAGTAGTAAAAAATCACGTATAACAAATCATCATACTGTATAGAGCAGTGTAAAACCCTTTTTGAGAAAAACAGTAAAGCTATGAAAACTTTAGCGACAACATCTTAGCTCAGTTTAAACCTCTTTTGAAAATGACCTTTTCAGCGGTCACACAAATGAATGCAAACAAATAGTGCAGATAAGCACAGAAATCCGGCCGTCGGGCACAACACTTAGTCATCAGATAATGCCAGGTAATCAGGTAGATATTGCATGAAGTAGCACAGACAACAGATAATAGCAGACAAATAAAATAAAGTAAACACATAGAATAGTACCAGTACCGCTGCGGCATGCACCCTGATCCATATATCACTGCGACGTGCAGCCCGATCCATTTATCATCGACGGCGCTTACTGGGTGTACAGACTCCGGGTGAGGCCCTTTACGGCCCAAGCGCAATATCAAGCCATCTCGTGGCATCAAATTTAGTCCCTTGGCCTTATTTCAAATCAGTATCTCACTGCTGCGGCGTGCAACCCGATCCAAAAGTATCCTCACAATACAGGCCCTTGGCCTTACTCAGTCAAAATCACATAAGCCACTAGGGCAACAGTAAAACATGATGCCCAGCCCAAATATCATTAGAAATATCATTTTAAGTGTTAAAGCAAAATAAACTTGGCTGAGTCTTAAAAATAGTAGAAAATACATGACTGAGTTCAAGTATAAATTCAAAACAGTAAGGAAATATCAACAACAATCCTGAAGGGTTCAAATGGCTAGCACGAAGCCCAAATATGGAAATCAACCCAAATTACAATGATAACAAGTAAATTTCAATCAAATACGCAGTAAATTTATCAATCAGGATGGACCAAGTCACAATCCCCAACGGGGCTCTACCCCACGCTCGCTATCCGGCGTGCAAGTCACCTTCGTATAGCACTATGATGTGAAAATACTCTCAAAATATCATTTACAATCATTACTCATCTCGAACTGGTGAAATCTCTAACTCGCGACGCCTTTTCCCCTCAAATCGGCCTCCATGTGCGTCGAATCTATCCAAAACCAGAACGAATACGTCACAATATGCTAAGGGAACAAAGCCCAAGCGAAAACAATCAAAACATATCCGAGCCAAAATTAGCAAAATCCGAGCCCTGGGCCCACTTCTTGAAACTCAAAATTTTTTACGTCATTAGATTCCTCGTCTCCCTACGAGTTCATACATATCAAAAATACTAAAATCAGAGTCCAAATGACCCCTTAAATCCCCATTTAAATGCCTATTAAACTCAAGCCATAATCCTCCATTTTTACCCTTTAATTCCTTTAATTACAACCCTAATTTCATGAAATACAACCATAGAACGGAGTTTTAGGTCCAAAATTCCTTACCTTAACGCAGTCTCTTGACTTCTCTCTTCAGAATCGCCTAAAAGCTCCAAGGTCGAAGGTAAAAAAAATGGTGAAATAACCCAAAATCGCGAAATGAAATAACATATCTCTGCCCAGGCAAAACTGCTTCTGCAGTAAAAATCCCGCTTCCGCAGTACTGCTTCTGCGGCCAAGGTTCCGGTTCTGCAGAAATTACTAAAACCCCAGGGATTGCTTCTGCGACCAAAATTTCGCATCTGCGACTCCTCGTCCGCTTTTGCGGAAACAGCTGCCAAGCCCAAAACTCGCACCTGCGGCTCCCCTTTTGCACCTGCGACTTCCTCCTCGCTCCGACAATACTGCTCTTGCAGTCCAAGTTCCACAAAAGAGTAAATACCAGAGCAGCTGCAAATATTCAATATCACAAGACCAAAACTTCCCGTTAACCATCCGAAATCACCCCGAGGCCCCCGGGACCTCAACCAAAAGCACCAATACCTCCTATAACATCATTGAAACTTTCTCCAATTATTAAAACACCTCAAACAACACCAAAACCATCAAATTACATCGAATTCAAGCTTAAGTTTCCAAAAACTTCCGAGATACAGTTTTGATCAAAAACCTGACCAAACGATGACCGAATAACCTGAAATTTTGCACACACATCACAAATAACATAACGAAGCTACAACAACTCTCGAAATTACATTCCAATCCTCGGATAAAATCTCACCTATCAACTGGGATTCGCCAAAATACAACTTTTCCAATTCAAGCCTAATTTTATACCGGACCTCCAAAACCAATTCCGATCACGCTCCTAAGTCATAAATCACCTAACGAAGCTAACTAAATCATAAAATTTCCAATCTAAGCTCATATACAAATAAGTCAACTCTTGGTCAAACCTTTCAAATTCAAAGCTTTCAACTGAGACTGTTCCTTCAAATTCATTCCATTTTTCTGAAACCAAAATGAACGATCTACATCAGTCATAATACATTACATGGGGCAAGCCATGCCCGAGAACTGGCGATCAAGGTGCAAAAGCTTAAAACGACCGGTCAGGTCGTTACATTTTTTGACTTGTCCCCAAATAAAAACGGTTGTGGTTAAGTGTTGTTACTCACTGACCTAGCAACTCATTCCCCGCTAATTTTTTTACAGAGACAGCAGTTGACGCAAGTGAGGATCTTGGTAATTAGAGCGCACAGTTGATAGTTCTCGGTGAGCCTCGCACTTGTTCGCGTGGGCGGAAATTTTATTTATTTTCATGGTCTTTTCTTCGAACTCTTAAAGTCGCTCCATAGTCATTATTTTAGTGTGATGAGTATTCTTTTATTATTATAGTCTTATGTTGAGTATCGTTCTAATTTATCAAAGTTGGAGATAAATTAATATTTTTTTTGGTTATTTGGTGGTTTAGTTATGGTGGAGACTTGTATTGGTTAATTGGCAAGTTGTCAATTATTTGGTATGATATTAAGATGTTTGGTTGTTAATTTGAGGAAATTTTTTTGAGATGGTCTAAAATAGGGGAAACTTCTGTTTTTCTGTAAAATTACCGATGAGGCTTACTTGGTAACACTTGCTCCTAAGCGCCGATCACAATCATAAATTAGGTCGGGACACCTCACAATGTAGGCCCTTGGTCTTACTCAGTCAGAATCCTATAAGCCCCTCGGGCATCAGTAAAATATGAAGCTTGGCTCAAATATCTTTGAAAATATCAATTTATGTGTTTAAAACAGAATAACATAGCTGAGTTTTTAAAATAGTGAACATATAGCATGATTGAGCACAAGTATGAAATTAAACAGCGAGGAAAATATCATTAACAATATCCTAAGGGTTCAAACTGTTGGCACGAAGCCCAAATATGGCATTTAGCCCAAAGTATAATAATATCAAATAATTAGCTGCCTATTATACAGAAAAATAATCATTCGGGATGGACTAAGTCATAATCCTCAACGGTGCACGACCCCACGCTCGCCATCTAGCATGTGCGTCACCTCAACACAGCCGAACGTTGTGTAATCCGGGGTTTCGTACCCTTAGAACAACATTTAAAATTGTTACTCACCTCGAACTAGCCGAAAAGCTACTCTATAACACGCTTGCCTCTCGAACCAACTTCCGAGTGCTCCAAATCTATCAAGTTCAGATTTTTATCATCAAATTATGCTAAATGAATGAATTCCAATTTGAAAAATATTGATTTTAAGCACAATACCCGAAATAAGTCAAAACCTGACCCCCGGGACCACGTCCCAGAATTGGACAAACTTTATACCAAAATGTTCTTTATCATATCATGAGTCCGTACATATAAAGAACTCAAAAATCGGAGTTCCTTGACCACTCAAATCATCCCTAGAAGGTCTCATAATCTCAAGCCCTAATTCCACCTTTTTCTACTGATTTTCATGTCTAAATCCATGTAAGATCACTTATTTAACTCAAAAATACGAAAAAATCACTTATCTAGTGTTGCTTGGTGAAAATACCTCCTTGAGCTCTCCAAAATCGTCCAGGCCAAATGAAAGAAATGGGCTAAACCTCGTATTTAAAACAATCTGCCCAGGCTTCATCGAGTTGTACCTTGCGCTGTGTAGGTTGTACATCCTATTACCATTTTTCCCTGTTGTACACCTTCTGTTAAAATACCCATAATTCCTTGTGAAAATATATAAATGACAAACGGTTTGAAGATTTAGAAACTAGACTTAAAGATCTTTCATTTAATAGGTTGTACACCATATAACTCTTTATATATTCCGAGATATGAGCTTCTAAAGTCGGCTCCATGCATCAGAAAATTCTGTCGAAACTGCTCCACCAGCCATTTTCAATCTATCATAATTTTCTGATAAAATGTCCAAATCATAAATGGTTTAACTTTCTGGAAACCAGAATACAAGGACTAGAGCTTTCATGTTTTGTAAATTTTTTGATTTCTTATATATTGCAAGATATGAGCTTCCAAACTCGACCCCTCACATCAGAAATTTTCTGGTGAACAGCTTCTGCAACAAAACTTCAACAACTTTATTTGCCCTAAATCCATCCCGTTAACCTTCCGAAATCCAACCGAGGCCCTAGGGACCTTAACCAATTATACCAACATGTCCCAAAATATAATACAAACTCGATCGACGCCTCAAATCACATCAAACAATGTCGAAATCATGAATCGCGCATTGAATCGAATTATGAGTTTTCAAATCTTCCAACTTCAATACGGAGCTATTCCCAGACTCAGAATCCCAAACGGACATTGATAACACTGATATGCACTTCAACCAAAACTTATGAAATTCTTTAAAAAATGTCAACTTCCACAATAGGTGCCGAAATGTTCCCGGGTCTCTCCAAACCCGATCCGGACATATGCCCAAGCCGAAATTATCATACGAACCTGCTGGAACTTTCGAATCCCGATTCCGAGGTCGTTCACTCAAAAATTCAATCTTAGTCAATTCTTTCAACTTAAAGCTTCCACAATGAGAATTCTTTCTCCAAATCAATTCCGAATTTCCCGAAATTCAATTCCAATCACGCGTACAAGTCATAGTACCTGAAGTGAAGCTATTCATGACCTCAAACTGTTGAACGATGCGCTAGAGCTCAAAACGACCGGTCGGGTCGTTACTGTTTAACAGGTTAAATGAATAAGACTTAATTTAGTTTGAGGTAAGAAATTATTTTTTATTTTGATAACCGATAACGTACAATAGATAATACTACATAACTCGAAACTAAATAAAAAAAAGTCAAAAATAAAAATATTGAATAATAAAGTTTCTGAGCAACATAGTAAAATATTAAAAGGGCAAGTAGCAAGACAGTTGTTGCTTGGCCTTTAACTTTGGGGCCTAACCACATAAGTCGATCTAAATCTGAATGATGTTCCATCTATTCCACCACCTATAGCAAAGCAACTCTACTTATGAGTATCAGAAAATGTGTAGAGTTACTTGATATACATACAGGTAGGGCGGAATAGTCCGTTACCATGGCCTTAATCCCACCTTAATGGAGAGCGAGAAAAGGATTTGATTTTGGGGGAGGGAGAGTGAACTTATAAATATATGCACAGTTAATCACCTAAGATTGTTTGCTTGTAATTAGGCAAATGAAAGTTAAAAAAGATAAAACAAAAAGAGGGGAAAACTTATTAAAGAGCTGGTGTCACGACCCGGATTTTCCACCATCGGGAGTTGTGATGGCGCCTGCTGTCGGAGCTAGGCAAGCCAGACTTTTTAAACATTCCCTAATTTCGCCTCAACAATAACAATATATAATAACGAGTCATCTAAATAAAAGCAGAAGTCTAATATAGATAACTGAAAACCCAAATTTCGGAAGTTTAATATTTCTCTACCCAAGATTGGTGTCGCTACCTCACGAACTACTAAAGAGTGCTACAAACAAGTCTGAATAGAAATACATAAACATCTATCTGGGTACAATGAAAATAAACTGAAAACATAGAAAGGACTCCGGGCCTGCGGACGTCAGCAAGGCTACCTCGAATGTCCCTAGACTGGAAGCTCGCTCCCAGAATGCTACTGCTACTCAAATGCTGCTCCAATACTTGGATCTATGCAAAAAGATGCACAGAGTGTAGCATCAACATAACCGACCCTATGTGCTGGTAAGTGCCTGGCCTAATCCTGACGAAGTAGTGACGAGGCTAGACCGGACTACCAGATAAACCTGTGCAAATATATATACAAGTACAACAAAATAATAGTGGAAAGTAAACAATTAAAACTGGGAGGGGAACACGCTTATGGGGTAGCAGATAAAACGGAATATCACGAATAACAAGGAAACTACATCTGATTTCTTCTAACACAGAATAAGGGAAAACAAACTACTTTCACTTGTTTCAATTTCCTCTCGCTGCGGGCGTGCAACTCGATCTCATTTCTCAAAATATCATGTGGTAGGCGTACCACTCGATCCCATATCATAATATCACGTGGTAGGCGTACCACTCGCTCCCATTTCATAATATCACGTGGTAGGCGTACCACTCGTTCCCATTTCATAATATCACGTGGTAGGTGTACCACTGTGAGCACGTGATTTTTGCCCTGAGTGAATTATTCCCAAAAATTCAAACAAATGATTTCTTTCATTATTTTACCATTTTTGTGAATTTTGTGTTATTTTTTGTTAATTGTTTGGATTTTATTTGTGCATTTTTATTCATATAAAAAATATGCTTGACATTTGTTTTTAGGTTTTAATTTCATATTTTAGGATTAAATAGTAATTCAGTTGTTTTAAAAACAAAGTATAAGGAAAATAACAAGAATAGTCCATTTTTGTATTTTTAATTGTTAATTGTTGAATTTGTCATGAATTTACTTTTAATTAGGATTTAATCAATTTTGTAGGAATTAATTAGCTTAATTTTGGAAATAAATTAGGTTTCATTTTAATTTTTATATTTTAATAAAATCAGAAAAAATACAAAATAAAATACAAAAACAAAATAAATAAAAGGAATAAAAAATGAAAACAAAGCAATTAAAAGAGGGATGTTTGTATGAATATCAAATTAGGCTTTTGTTTAAATTTTGTCCTAGCCCAAACCACCCTTCCCGCCCCGTTACCCTTCAGCCCAGGCCTCAAACCCCTCCCATTACCCGATCTGTTTCATTAGTATCCAAACGACACCGTTCAAGTTAGGGTAAATCCTGGCCGTCGAGGTCTGTTCATCCAATGGCCAGGAAGTGGGGATTGCTTGATATTTAAATGTCGGAAAGCCCTCACCCCCCTCCCTCGTCTCCTCTCCCTCATTACACCGAAAAGCAGACCTATGTAACGCCGCCGGAAATCGCCCATGGCGGCGGTCCGTCTCCAAACCACTCCAAATTAACACCCTTTGTTCCTCTTCTTACCCTCTTTCCAAATCCGTTATTGGTTTCCCTCGAACTTTACTCAAATGTGTCGAATCTTGGATTAAAGATTTTCCGGCCAAAACGTCACCTTTCCCAAACTCCACCAAGTTTACACCATAGGACCACCATAACCTCCTCTATCAAACCCCGAAGGCCCTGACCCTCGAATATGGCCGGAACTTCTCGAATATCGATTTGAAGTTTTCCGGCCAAAACCCTAATTGCCGCAAACCACTCCAAATTAATACCATGTGATCCTCTCGTCTTCCTTATGAGGAATTCAGTGTCAATGGCGGTCAAATATCACCGGAATGATTCAAATTTCAAATCGGAAGGCAACATAATTTTGAGCCGTTAGTTGAGTTTGATTTTTCTTTTTTGCTTAATTCTCTTCTGTTTTCATACTTGTTAAATCTCTAGTCTAATATGCATTTAACTCCTGTCAATTTTTGTTTTAATTCTGTGCCTGATTGTTGGTCTGTTTAGATTTTAATTAGTTTGTCTTTAGTTTTAGCTAATTGTTAGTATAATTTCATTAGAATAAGATTTATTAGGTGTCGATAGAGTTTTCTGATTCATCTCAGTTAGTTTAGTTAGGAATAAAATTCAGTTTAATTTTTTTTATTACCAGTAAATATTCTCCCTGTTTTCTTTTCTGATCATGATTAAGTATAAGTGGTGGTATAAATTCATGTTTGTTGAGTTTTCTTTTAGTTTAGTCTTGTTTTCTAATTTCAAATCCCGTTAGATATATGTTTTGTTGATTTTAATTCACCTCATTGCAATATTCAGTTAGCTTGCTGATTGTTTGGATTACCGGAACCTTTTAGTTAATTATGGTTATCTGTTAGTTAATCAGGGGTAAGGGGGACTGGGTCAGTTAGCTTAAATGGGTAATTCAAGGGAAATAGTGAGGGCAAAATAGGGAGTTCAAATGAAAATTTTACAAGTGGCTGAAACTAGAATGCTCTAGAGTCTTCTAAAATGGGACTTTAGTCACAATTTTGGAAGTTTAGGGTAGTGACTTGAGCAACAAGTTAATAAGTAGAGGGTTGAATAGAAATAAAGAGGGACTAAAAAAGAAAAACTGAAAATCTGATATAGTTTTATTTTATGCCTATAAAAGGCATGCACCTTGCCTTCACACACAAGTTTTTGAGCTCTAAATTTCCCCCCAAAAATATCCTCAAGTTCCACAGATCTGAAATTCAAATTCAGATCCAAACTCCTCTTAGATCTTAGCTTTCTTCAAAGAAAAACCAAAAAAAAAACAATAGAAAAAACCAAAAACTCAAGAAAAAAGTTATTGTTTCATTGCTTATTCTTAGATAACTTTCAATTTTTTCGAATCTGAGTAGTTTGAGCTAGCTGGTGGTTCAGTGGTTGTTTTTAGTTGATTTCTGGGTTCACTTTGGATAATTTGATGCTGTTTGGGATTGATTTAATCATTTCCTGATTGCTGATCCTATTTTTGGAGCATTTCGAGCCCATCTGAGTGCATTTCGAGTGATTTGTAGTTGATTGCTTGGGTCTGCTTGGTGTCAAACTGTTCTGGGCTGTTGAACTAACTTTCTGGGCTGTCGTTTGAGGTTTGCTTATTACTGCTGCTGATTTCATCCTCTCCTCTATTTTGTTATTCGAATTCCAGGTACACAGCTTTGACCTTGATGATTGTAAACTGAAGAATGAATCAATATGATGACTGCATGAGATTTTATTTAGCTCAATTTCTGACCTATGTACTCAACGTTTAAGTTCATTGATGTTTAAATGTTTTGCTTGTTTGTACTTAATAGACTGAAAAATATTTGTATTAGCCGGATTGTTGAACTCTAGGTTTCAATTCATTTCCTCTAAACCTGTAGCTTCAATGATATGTAGTTGGACTCCTATAGTAGTTGTAGCTTAGAGTTTGAATATACGAACTCCTACGTATGTTAAGTCCTGGCGTAGTAAGCAGCCTTTAGTAATAACCTCAATAATTTGGTCCTAGAGTCACGAATTCCCTGAATGAATAATGTTAGTTTGAACCAATTTTAAAATCGTTGGTTTGTTCTGAATTGGGACTGTTAACCTGTTCATACATAGTGTTAAAGGAAGTCATCTAATCAAGCTGCTGTTGTTAAGGTCGATTCATGCTGCTGTTTAATTTTCACCATCAGTAATGCTTAGGAACACACCAATAAATAGAGGAATGAGATAATTTGAGCATGGAATTGAAATTCAAATGGCCAGTGTCTAATTAATTTGGGTAAGTGCGTAACTGATTTCCTTTTGTTACAAGTATTGAACCCATTCAGACGGATTTGGATATAATTTTAGTAGGCATTTGGATTCGACTGAATTGAGGCCTCATCTGGTCCAGTGATTGGCCACTTCAGGCGGTTTGGGCCTCAGTGTTCTAACGGACGGCCAGGCCTATGATTGGCATGCATTCATGCGTACCTGGTAATAATTTCTTCATATGGGCTGTGTTCAAAGCCCAAAATGATTCAAGATTTGAAGTCATGTGAGTTCATGGATCTAAGCACAATAATTTTTAAACATTGATAAATTAGGATTTTTCTTTTATTGATTAGAGACAAATTAAATAGAAAATTATAGATTGCTTTAGGATTGGCTTTCAAATAAAAATGAGACGAGCCTCGCCAAATGAAACGCATTACTTGCGGGGCCCTCTTTAAATGTTCATGTTAAAATACCTAGACTTCGGGACGGGCCGTTTAGCGAATTTCACGGCCTTCCCCAAAGATAATAACGTGTTAGTCTCTTTAGGCACATATTTTAATAATTTACCTTCCTAAACTCGGGTGCGCATTTATGCGACCCAAATCCAAATCTCAACGAAGTCGAAATGTGTCAACAACCACGGGTGCATTTATGTGACGTGGTTCGAGACACGTTTTCACGACGTTGTAACTCTCATTAAAACTAATAATAAAAGTGGTTTAAGGTTAAAAAGCACATAAGCTAAAACATGTTTTAAAATCAGATAAATCCAAATATAACAGTTGAGCGACCGTGCTAGAACCACGAAACCCGGGAATGCCTAACACTTTCTCCCGGGTTAACAGAATTCCTTACTCGGCTTTCTGGTTCGCGGACTGTTTACAGAGTCATATTTTCCTCGGTTCGGGATTCAACCGGTGACTTGGGACACTATTAATCTCCCAAGTGGCGACTCTGAATATTAATTAAATCCCGTTCCGATTGTCCTTTAAGTGGAAAAACTCATTTATGCCTTTGCGGGGGTGTAGGAAAAAGGAGGTGTGACAACCACTCGCTCCCATTCATGTGGTAGGCGTACCACACGATCCCATTTCTTTCAACACAATACACAAAATAATCCCGGCAAGGGAACAAGATAATTTAATAAACTATCCCGGCAAGGGAGATTGGGCTATGACCAAACTTATTCAATTTCTACTTAACATATTTAAATCAATGCCCAGTCTTAACAATTACCGGCTCAGTGTTTAAAGATTTCCAACCAAGTCCTCGTAAACAAAAATTAAAAATTCGATAATTTAGAAATTTAGGACTCACGGTCATGCTCGACACCAGTGTATAGATACTCGTCACCATGCCTATACACCATACTCGATAAATAACAATTAGCAAATAAGACTCTACTCCTATTCCCTCAAGCCAAAGTTAGACCACACACTTATCTCGGATGCTCCAAAGAATAGCAATCAATCTCAAATATCGTCTTTCCTCTACAATCCGACTCCAAAACAATGATATCTAGGCATAATTAATTCAATAGTATCAATAAGGACTAAATGGCAACACCCCATAGCCTAGATATGAATTTTCTAGCATTCTTCCAAAATATCAAAATTCGACACCGGGCCCACAGGGTCCAAACACGAGGCTCGGACCAAAACCCAATCACCCATAACCCCACGAGTTCAAATATATAATTTGTTTCATGATTCGACACCAAATTGAGGTTGAATCACCCAAAATTCTCAAAACCCTATCACCCAAAATTCTCAAAACCCTAACTCTACCCAAAACCCTTAATTTCTACTTTGATTTCATGATTTAGGTCTAGGAATTTGATAAATGATGATAGAAAAAGAAGAAAACGAGTTAGATAATGCTTACCCAAGAAGCTTTGGTGAAGAATAGCTCTAAAAATTGCCTATGTGCTGTGGAGAAGACAAAGTTTATGAAAAATGGGAATAATCCCGTAATGGTTCTGTTTTGAACTTAAAATTTCGTTGGGCAAAATTGCCCTTCGCGTTCGCGGGAACGGGGCTGCGTTCGCGATGGGTAAACTGGGCAATTCATCGCGTTCGCGTGAGGGTCAACGCGAACGCGTAGAGGAAAATGATGGGGTTCCAAGATTGGCCTAAGCGAACGCGTATTAAGGGACGCGAATGCGATAGAGGACACAATAAATCATCGCGATTGCGATGGACAGAACGCGAACGCGAACGCGAAGAAGGGAAATACTAGGGCCCGAATTTGGATTATGCGTTCGCGAGGGTCAAGATGCGAAAGCGAAGGGGGAAGGCACAGAGCTACGCGAACGCGAACCTAACAATGCGAACGTAATGAAGAAAACCCCTATGCCAAAATTGCATAAAATCTGCTAACTTCTTAAGTCCAAAACCACCCCGAACACCTCCGAAAATGAAACCGAGCCCTCGGGGATCCCAACCAATCACACACACTAACTCAACAACATCCTACGAACTTATTCGTGCGATCAAATCGCCAAAATAATATCAAAATCATTGAATCAAGCCCCAAATTCATCATTGTTCATTATAACTACATAAATTTCAATCTTTAGCTATTTAGGTCCGAAACACGTCAAATGACGTCCGATTTCGACCAGACTTCACAGAAAGCGCTTAACACATATTTAAGACTTGTATCGGGCGTCGGAAACAAAATAAGAGCCCGATACCATAGTATTTTAATAAATTTTTCATTTCTATTTTCCTTAATAATTTCAGAAAATAATTTAACAGAAAAATTCTTTTACTCGGGTTCTAGACCTCGAATTTCGACTCCGGGCACATGCCCGAGTCCTATATTTTTCTACGGACCCTCCGAGACCGTCCCATCATGGGTCCCAGTCCGTTTACCCAAAACATTTACCAAAGTCAACTTTAATCATATTAATATCAAAATTCTTCAAATGTTTCACAGAATTCACATATTTCAACATAAAAGCTTTCCGGCTACGCGCCCGAAATGCGCATGCAAATCGAGGCAACTAAAAGTGAGGTTTTCAAGGCCTCGGAAGCATGGAAGAAATGAAGAAACAGGTGATGACCCTTTGGGTCGTCACATCCTCCACCTCTAAAATAACCGTTCGTCCTCGAACGGACAAAAGAAAGAAGTACCTGAGTGAGGAAATAGATGAGGATAAAGGCTCCGCATATCAGACTCGGACTCCCAGGTTGAGGCCTTAGGGGGCTGACCTCTCCACTGAACACGAACAGAGGAAAAACTCTTCGACCTCAACTATCGAACCTGTCGATCTAGAATAGCTACCGGCTCCTCCTCATAAGACAGATCCTTGTCCAACTGGACAGTGCTGAAATCTAACACGTGGGCTAGATCGCCGTAATACCTCCGAAGCATGGACACATGAAACACTGGATGCACGGCTGACAAGCTAGGTGGCAAGGCAAGTCTATAAGCCACCTCTCCCACATGATCGAGAATCTCAAATGGGCCAATGAACCTAGGGCTAAGCTTGCCCTTCTTCCCAAATCTCATCACGCCCTTCATAGGCGACACTTGGAGAAAGACCCGCTCACCAACCATGAAAGCTACATCTCGAACCTTACGATCCGCATAACTTTTTACCACGACTGAGCTGAACGAAGCTTGTCCTGAATGATCTTGACCTTATCCAAGGCCTCCTGAACTGAATTTGTTCCCAATAACCAAGCCTCTCCCAGCTCAAACCATCCCACTGGAGACCGACATATCCTACCATACAACGCCTCATATGGAGCCATCTGAATGCTAGACTGGTAGCTGTTGTTGTAGGCGAATTCTGCTAAAGGAAAAAACTGGTCCCACGAGCCTCCAAAATCAATGACACAGGCTCGAAACATATCCTCCAATATCTGAATAGTCCTCTCGGACTGGCCGTCCGTCTGAAGATGTAACGATGTGCTCAACTGAACCTAGGTGCCCAACTCCTGCTGAACTGCTCTCCAAAAGTGTGAGGTAAAATGCGTACCCCGATCCGAAATGATAGATGCCGGTACCCGATGAAGGCGAACAACCTCTCGGATGTAGATCTCAGCTAACCTCTCCGATGAATAAGTGGCTGCAACATGAATAAAATGCGTTGACTTGGTCAGCCTATTAATAATGACCCAAATAGCATCAAACTTCTTCCAAGTCATCGGAAGTCCAGTAACGAAATCCATGGTAATTCTCTCCCACTTCCACTCGGGAAGCTCAATCCTCTGAAACAAACCACCATGCCTCTGTTGCTCATACTTGACCTGCTGACAGTTCAAACATCGAGCTACATATGTGACAATATCTTTCTTCATACCATGCCACCAATAATGCTGCCACAAGTCCTGGCACATCTTCGCGGCGCCCGGGTGAATAGAATACCGAGAACTATAGGCCTCCGCTAAGATCAACTCTCGAATCCCATCGATATTGGGCACACAAACTCGCCCCTACAAACTCAAAACACCATCATCATCTAAGGTCACCTTCGTGGCACCTCCACGCTGCACCGTGTCTCTCGGAACACACAAATGGGGATCATCAAATTGCCGATCACGGATACACTCCAATAATGAAGAACGAGCGACCGTGCAAGCTAACACTCTACTAGGCTCAGAAATGTCCAACCTCATAAATCGATTGGCCAGGGCCTGAATATCCCAGGCAAGCGGTCTCTGGCTGACCGAAATATAAGCAAGACTACCCATGCTGGCGGACTTCCTACTAATGCACCGGCCACCATATTCGCTCTCCCCGGGTGGTACAAAATAGTAACATCATAATCCTTCAATATCTCCAACCACCTCCGCTGCCTCAAGTCCAACTCCTTCTGCTTGAACAAGTATTGTAGACTCTTGTGATCAGTGTACACCTCACACGCCACACCATATAAATAGTGCCTCCAAATCTTCAAAGCATGAACAATGGCTGCCAACTCTAGATCATGAACTGGATAATTCTTCTCGTGGATCTTCAATAGCCTCAAAGCATAAGCAATGACTCTGCCATCCTGCATCAATACCACACCAAGCCCAATACGGGAAGCATCACAATAAACTGTATAAGGCCCTGAGCCTGAGGGCAAAACCAATATCGGTGCCGTAGTCAGAGCTATCTTGAGCTTCTAAAAGCTCGCCTCACACTTATATGACCATCTGAACTGGGAACCCTTCTGGGTCAATCAGTCATCAGGGCTGCATTAGATGAAAATCCCTCCGTGAACCGACGGTAGTAACCTGCTAACCCCAAGAATACTCCAAATCTCTATAGCTGATACTGGTCGAGGCCAGTTCTTGACTGACTTAATCTCTTTCAGGTCCACCTGAATACCCTCTGCTGATACAACGTGCCCCAGAAATGCAACCGAACTCAACCAGAACTCACAGTTCGAGAACTTGGCATATAACTAACTATCCTTCAAAGTCTGAAGAACCACTCTGAGGTGCTGCTTGTGCTCCTCCTCGCTGCGGGAGTACACCAGAATATCATCAATAAAAACTATCACGAACAAATCCAAGTAAGGCATGAACACTCGGTTCATCAAATCCATAAATGCTGCTGGGGCATTGGTCAACCCAAATGACATGACCAAAAATTCATAATGCCCATACCGAGTGCGAAATGTTGTCTTAGGGACATCCGATGCCCTAATCCTCAGCTAATGGTAGCCAGATCTCAAGTCTATCTTAGAAAACACCTTCGCATCCTGAAGCTGGTCAAACAAATCATCAATCCTCGGCAGTGGATACTTGTTCTTTATCGTCACCTTGTTCAACTGCAGGTAATCAATGCACATCCCCATCGATCCATCCTTTTTCTTCACAAATAACACCGGCGCACCCCAAGGAGAAACGCTAGGCCTGATAAAACCCTTCTCTAGCAAATCTTGCAACTGGTCCTTTAACTCCTTCAACTCTGGCGGGGCCATGCAATACGGCGGAATAGAAATGGGCTGCGTGCCTGGATCAGATCAATACAGAAATCAATATCCTTGTCGGGCAGCATACCCGGCAGGTCTGAAGGAAAAAACCTCGAGGAACGCCCGAACAATAGGAACAGAGTCAATAGAAGGAACCTCTGTGTTGGAATCGCGAACATACGCAGATAAGCTAAACACCCCTTTTTGACCATGCGTCGAGCCTTTACATATGAAATAACACTGCGGGTGGCATGTCCTGGGGTCCCTTTCCACTCCAATCAGGGAAAGTCTGGAAAAGCCAAGGTCACGATCTTGGCGTGACAATCCAAGATAGCATGATATGGGGACAACCAATTCACCCCTAATATGACGTCGAAATCCACCATGTCTAAGAGCAATAAATCAACACGGGTCTCAAGACCCTTAAACACTACCACACAGGAACAATGAACTCGATCGATCACTATAGAATCACCCATCAGTGTAGATACATAAACAGGAATATCCAAGGCATCATTAGGCAAAACCAGGTAGGGTGCAAAATAGTACGACACATACGAACACGTAGACCCAGGGTCAAATAGTACTGAGGCATCTCTATCACAAATCAGAATAGTACCTGTAATGTCTGCATCTGAAGAATCAGCCTCTGGCCTGGCTACTGGCTGAACTCTACCTCTGGCGGCCTAAGCTCTACATATATGACCTCTACCTCCTCCTCCTCTATGACCTCTGCCACCACCTCTGACTGGCTGGGCAGGCTGAGGAACCTCTGGTGCCCGAATTCGGGTGCGAGAACTCCGATACTGAAAGCTGCTCGAAGCTCTAGGGCAAAATCTGACAATATGCCTCGGATCACCACAAGCATGGCAAAACCTCATCCACTGCGGCTGAGCACCCCTCAACCTCGGGCAAACCCTCATGTTGTGACGATACTCACCACACTCATAATATATACACGAACGCTGCAGCTGAAGTAACTAAGGCTGACCCGATCTACCTGAATGACCACTTGAAGTACCATGGGTTACATGGGGAGCTGACTGAAAAGGCCTGGGAGGATGGCCCCTACCATAAGAACCTCTACCTCCTGGCGAGGTACCACTGAATCTACCTGCATGACCGGGCCTCTTATCCGACCCATGACTACCTCCCTGTAGCAGAGCTATCTCAACTCTACGGCCCACATTGGCCGCCTCCTAAAGAACTGGGATGGCAATGAACCCCTCTGGGACCTGAGCTGGGCCCACAGGAACTACTGAGACGGGAACCTCCTCCTCAAAATCAACCTGAGGCTCCGCCATTGGAGCTACTGCTGGGGGCTTGGACTGTTGTGCGCTAGAAGAGGAAGCACGTGTTCTCTCCATCTGCGGAGGAAAAGAATATAAATTCAATCAATACTTGAGAAATAGAACCGCACGACAAGAAAGAACAAATGTGAAACTTTCCTAACTCTGTAGCCTCTGGGGGATAAATACAGACGTCTCCGTACCGATCCCTCAGACTCTACCGAGTTTGTCCGTGAGTAGCAAGACCTATGTAACCCAGAGCTCTGATACCAACTTGTCACGACCCGGATTTCCCAACATCGGGAGTCGTGATGGCACCTACTGTCGGAGCTAGGCAAGCCAGACTTTTTAAATATTCCCTGATTTTGCCTCAACAATAACAATATAATAATAACGAGTCATGTAAATAAAAGCGGAAATCTTAAAAATATAGATAACTAAGAACAAGGAAACTACATCTGATTTCTTCTAACACAGAATAAGGGAAAACAAACTACTTTCACTTGTTTCAATTTCCTCTCGTTGCAGGCGTGCAACTCGATCCCATTTCTCAAAATATCACGTGGTA
>MU699373.1:48436-58462 GCA_026770625.1 Nicotiana glauca | reverse complement strand
TAATTCAATAGTATCAATAAAAACTCAATGGCAACATCCCATAGCATAGATGTGAATTTCCTAGCATTCTCCCAAAATTACCAAAATTTGACAGCGGGCCCACCAGGTCCAAACACGAGGCTCGGACCAAAATCCAATCACACATAACCCTACGAGTTCAAATATGCAATTTGTTTTAAGATTCGACCCCAAATTGAGGTTGAGTCACCCAAAATTCTCAAAACCCTAACTCTACCCAAAACCCTTAATTTCTACTTTGATTTCATGATTTAGGTCTAGGAATTTGATAAATGATGATAGAAAAAGAAGAAAACGAGTTAGATAATGCTTACCCAAGAAGCTTTGGTGAAGAATAGCTCTAAAAATCGCCTATGTGTTGTGGAGAAGACAAAGTTTATGAAAAATGGGAATAATCCTGTAATGGTTCTGTTTTGAACTTAAAAATTCGCTGGGCAAAATTGCCCTTCGCGTTCGAGGGAAAGGGGCCGCGTTCGCGAAGGGTAAACTGGGCAATCCATCGCGTTCGCATGAGGGTCAATGCGAACACGTAGAGGAAAATGTTGGTTGTCCAAGATTGGCCTACGCGAACGCGTATTAAGGGACGCGAACGCGACAGAGGACACAATAAATCATCGCGATCGCGATGGCCAGAACGCAAACATGAAGAAGGGAAATACTAGGGCCCGAATTTGGCTTACACGTTCGTGAGGGTCAAGATGCGAACACAAAGGGGGAAGGTACAGAGCTACGCGAACGCGAACCTAACGATGCGAACGCGATGAAGAAAACCCCTGTGCAAAAATTGCAGAAAATCTGCTAACTTCTTAAGTGCAAAACCACCCCGAACACCTCCGAAAATGCACCCGATCCCTCGGGGCTCCCAACCAATCATACACACTAACTCAACAATATCCTACGAACTTATCCGTGCGATCAAATCTCCAAAATAATATCAAAATCATTGAATTAAGCCCCAAATTTATCATTTTTCATTAAAACTACATAAATTTCAAACTTTAGCTATTTAGGTCCGAAACATGTCAAATGACGTCCGATTTCGACCAAACTTCACAGAAAGCACTTAACACATATTTAAGACTTGTACCGGGTGTCGGAACCAAAATACGAGCCCGATACCATAGTTTTTTAACCAATTCTTCATTTCTATTTTCCTTAATAATTCAGAAAATAATTTAACAGAAAAATTCTTTTACTCGGGTTCTAGACCTCGAATTTCAACTCCGGGCACATGCCCGAGTCCCATATTTTTCTACGGACCCTCCGGGACCGCCCCATCACGGGTCCGTTTACCCAAAACATTGACCAAAGTCATCTTTAATCATATTAATATCAAAATTCTTCAATTTTTTTACAGAATTCACATATTTCAACATAAAAGCTTTCCGGCTACATGCTCGGACTGCGCACGCAAATCGAGATAATTAAAAGTGAGGTTTTCAAGGCCTCGAAAGTACAGAATGAATGAGAAAACAGGTGATGACCCTCTGGTTCGTCACAGCTGGTAGAATTAAACAACATGCAGATATATTATGACCTATAACGTTAATATTTTGTTTTAATGTATTTGGCTGATCTCCATGAATAAGAAAAGAATAGCACCCTTCCCCAGTGCTATTATAAATCCCTACCATATTATGGAAAATGACGATATATTAATGTGAGGAATTGTGTTTTGCGATTCGAGAGCAGATTTTCTCCCTCTATCAACTCCTCTTTTATGGTCGAGAGGATCCATAATTCTTCATTGATCCACAAGACCTGGATTCCATATCGAGAGCGCACCTTGAAAGACTATATATGTGTAATGTGATGTATCAGACATTCCGCTTACTATATTGAGGAGAAGTAACTGAAGATGCACTAATACCTCCAAAACTAAGCAAAGGACGATGAATGGAAATCTGTTTTCATTTGACATATAAAATCGAAAGAACATAAGTGAAATATATTAGAAAAGACTATGGCGCAAAGGCGTTAAAAACAAAATATAATGTCAAACCCAATTGTAATCCAGTCAACACTCATTGTCGTATGCAGCCAACTACTTCTCCATCTTTTCATGAATACATCTCCAACTAAGAGATTCCTCTTTAACCTTGTAAATATAGACCTCAATTTGCTCAAGCAAATAATATGACGAATCAATTTTCCCTGCAAATGATAGCATTATCACTTAAGATAAAAATTACTATCACATTCTATAGTTTCAACAGAAAAATGCAATAACCAAATAAACATTTCACAGTTTTCTTCCAAATCCAGCATAGTATTGAAACAAACATAAAGATAAAAAAGAATAAATGTTCGTTTCAGATAGAGATAGAGAAAGACGAAGTGAAAAAATCAAAAGTAGAAGAAAGTGTATACAATCTGGAAAAAAAATCATAAACAAATCGTGAGACCTTAGAATCGTAGAAATAAATGGAGTAGAGATAAAACCTTGTATATATTGTAGAGTTAGGATTTTGATGGATGAAATTTGGGCAATTTTGTTGGGTTTTCTTCTGAAAGAGTTGAGTGTAGATTGAAAGGTATGATCGAGGTTGGTTCTCTATGGACCATTAATGATCTTATGTGAGGAAGACGACCAGAAGGCGACGGGTCTCGTCAGTGCTACGAAAGAAACGAACTACGATGGAAAACAAAAAAGAGAAAAGTAGTGGATCATGGATGTTTGGTGGCATAAGAAATAACAAATATGACCCTGATTTGAAATTTTATGACCCTAAGCAGACAGGCCAAAACCTACCAGCTTTTCTATTGTAGGGGCATTTACATCTATACCCGCTATTTGTGTCACATTTTAACTTGTGCCCGCTTTGCAAAAAAAATTACAAGCGTACCCGTTTTTTCGCATAACTTCAGCACACGGGGCTAAAGTAGCAAAGGCAATCACGCAAAACTTCAGCTCTAGTAGCCGGCCTGAAGTTCAGCTCTAGAGCTGAAGTTTTTGTATTGTAACTGGGAAGTTTCAGCTCTAGAGCTGAAGTTTTTGTGTTGTAACTGAAAAACTCTAGAACTGAAGTTTTTGTGTTGGAACTAAGAAACTTCAGCTCTAGAGCTGAAGTTTTTGTGTTGGAACTAGAAAACTTCAGCTCTAGAACTGAAGTTTTTGTTCTATATTTGATTAACTTCAGCATGTTACAGGCAATTTTGTCGTTGACAACGATATGAAAGTCGAAATAGCAGCAACTAAGCTACCATACATTTCTGCTTGATTACATATCTACTCTGGTTTTATTTCGAACATCTTTTTAATCTATTCTCTTTATCATAATGTAGGACATTCAAAACACTCACATACAGATGAGAAAGAAGCTATTTTTTTCCAAAAAAAATGCGCTGGTTTTGAAAGAATAACTAGTTATACTCTTGTATTTTACAAGCTAATTGATTCCTTATAAATATACTCTATTTGGAATTTCACATTATGTTTTGATTTTCCAAACTATTCTAAAAACGAGAATTCCTTATAAGTATGTTCCTTGTGCAAAATAATTATTATCCTTTTTATGGTGGAAGTCTTGCCTTTGCTGAGTGTAACTACTGATTGTTGTTTCTCCGTAGAAGAAGAACAAGAAGAAGAAGAAGGAGAAAGGGAGCTAAAGTTATTTAAAAAGTGGGTAAAAGTTTAAAGTTTTTAAAAAAAATGGGTATCTATTAAATGGGTGGGCGACCAAATAGGACGCCCCGTGTAATTTTTACTCTATTATACTAAGTGGGGATAGCCTGTCCCAGCACAGGCCCAATATTTGTTGATATGAAAATATAATTGAATACAAACATCAAGGTACTACATATAATTCCATTTTGTTTATCAATTGAATATAACAACTCCCCTTATTAAGGGTTGAAAATACGTGATGCATACTATTTGCATGCACTTGGAACAATAGTTACAAATCTCAAGTATCTGATACAGGCAAAAGGTAATGATGTATTTATGCAACCAGCATGTTATCGGCAAGCACCATAGCACCATTATTGTAGTGTCTGACAAAAAAGTCGATACATGTGATGATTGTTGGTTAGCACTTGGTTCCTTTATGAGAAAATAGGAAAAGTATATATATGAAAATAGTAGTAGTAGTAGAAAGAGAGATGGAGAGCAGCGAAGATGGATTAGTTGATTGTAATTTGACATACCTTTTACAATATTGTATGTCCTATACAATCCTATGCAATGTTGTTTTTCCTTCCGTATAGCTTTCAAAAAAGAAAGCCGTTTTAAATTTAGCATGCTTCAGAAAAGCTCCTGCATGAAAAAGAATTTCATGATACACAAATACTGGCTAAATATGAATTAGTTAGGAATTAGCTGCTAGATTGGTTTACAAGAGACAACCGGGATTTTTTTTTAGAAGAGTGAATACTTCAATTACACTACAATATATAAATGAGTTGTGAGGTTGTATGCTAGTTTACATGCAAGATCAGGTACGAAAGCTAACAATTTTGATTTTCAAACCATGTACTACTAGTAGATGGTAGGTCTTCTATGTCACTAAAGATAATCTAATCTCATAAAGTCAAGACACTCAGTTCCTTTAGGAATCTTATGACAAATGATGAGTTAGATGTACCCAATTAATTTTTTATCCACTTGAAAATGTAGAAAAAAAAGGTCATTCAACTGGTTCTTAAAAATAACTCAAGTAATATAAAAGAGGTATGAGTATTCCATGAGATACAACAAATATCCATCAAGATTGCAATAATTAAAAAGTATGTGCACTTCTTCTTGGAACCTTTCAATCATGAGTCATTTTCAAAGATCCAAGTGTTCTTTACTCACAATAGAACATTCTAAATCATCGCTGACTTAGTGAAAACGGTAGGGAAAACCCAAACAAATTAGACAAACATACAATTTTTATTCCAGGAATGCAATATTATGCATAACATATTTTAAAACTGAGTAGCATGATAACAGAAATATGAAACTTCATAAAAAGAATTTATACTTTATAGTTTCTATGAAGTTAAACAGGTTGAGAAACCTTCTCTACATTCTAAGGATGGTATTAAAAGCGTGGAAGACTTTCCATTGGTCTTTAGACCAATTATTTGCAGCTTTTTTCACTGTCAGATTCTTCCTAATTAAATCATCTCTATGCAATAACAAAAGATAGATCTATGGATGCATGGAGAAGCAAAAACAATTGTAATGAAGTTTCACTCATCTGATCATTCTACACATGAAAAATGTAAGATAAAAAGTTAAGGTGCAGACTGTTCATAATGGTCCCAATTTGGACCAGGGAGACTGTTATTTAGATGACCAGTGCAATTAATGCTATTGGAAATTTTCACTTACTTTCACATAATTTCCTTAAAGCCACATATCATTGATCCCCTCTATCTTCAATTCTCCCCTAACAGGAAAAATCAAATTAGATCCATATAGTTAATATGTATGTGCAGCTAAATTTTGAGTAAGAATATTGATAGATACAACAAAGCAGTAAGTGTAGTTGAAGAATCAACCATTAATCTTTCTTTTAGTATTCAATATTAAACTTCCAAACAACATAGAATATCACGAG
This sequence comes from Nicotiana glauca, assembly GCA_026770625.1. Taxonomy (NCBI): domain Eukaryota; kingdom Viridiplantae; phylum Streptophyta; class Magnoliopsida; order Solanales; family Solanaceae; genus Nicotiana; species Nicotiana glauca. The sequence goes on along the minus strand of MU699373.1, from coordinate 52,895 downwards.
ATCACACTACAATCCAACAACCACCTCACTAATCATTTAGATGATCCAAACTTCCCAAGTAATTTGACCATCCACTAAGTTCTCTATGGATGTAGATCATCCAAAATTTGAAAGAACATGTTACCTATGCAACGATCAGATACTGATTTGCAGCAATGTTAATACTTCTTGCCTCCCAATTTTTTTTATTGATTATAACTTGCAGCAATGTTACTACCAATTGTCTTCCAGAACTCTTAAGTCTAATCAAATAGTATATAGAAATATTTGTATAAGTTGCAAGTGAAAGATCCGAGTGAGCTGAAGACACCAAAGTATATAGCAATATATTATCTTTATAGTTTGTACAAATGAACATACAGGACATTGTCACTACCAATAGGGAACTATTATTTTGGTAAACCCCAACATCGAGCTAGTAAATTAAAATGAGAAAAGAACTGTTAACATGCTTTTATATAATTTAAAGTTGTAGGACGATAGTAATGCTGAACACAAATTTAATATCTCTTACTTTTTCTCTATCCAGTGCACCTTTATCATCTGTTATATATGAATAGATCATGCTATAACAGTACAGGTAACAACTCCAATTCAGTACAATTAATTAGATAAATAGAAACGAATTATGTTTTTAAAAAATAATAGGGGGAATTTGTCTCAACATTAAAAAATTAGCTTTATTAAAACAAAAGCTGATAGTTAGTACCATTATCATGGGAAAGATTTGATTCAAGCAAGATATGGAGAAATAGATGTTATAAGGAGTAGCATAAGAAGTGAAAAACAATCAGTACAGAAGAACATGGGGCTTATAGCAGTTGTAAATTGATAAACATTCAATCAACAAATATAATATCTTTAGAAGTAAGATGAAGAATAATAACTCATGCTAAAAGTGTTAATGTTTAACTACAGCAAGAAGAGATACTTGAACATCAAAGAGAACAAAAAAATCTTGACTCTTACCAGAGCTAATAATATTATAGTAAGAACTATATTTAGAACCTTGTCTTTTTTGTTTCTTCTACTAATAAGCAAAAAAATATTATATATATTCTAAACTGTGATGACCCGACCCGTTGTCACGTGAGTTACCCCCCTGTTTCCCCCATTTTATGCTTCTTTATGCTTCACTATCAGTATTTTGTGTGAACGAGTTGGTTTGGACTGGTTTTAGAAGGAAATGAGACACTTAGTCTCTTTAAGGAAGTCTTAGTTTGGAAAAGTCAACCGGATATTGACCTATGTGTTAGAGGGATCGGATATGATTTTCGATGGTTTGGTTAACTTCGGGGGATGATTTGTGACTCAGTAGTGTGATCGAAAATGTTTTTGGAGGTCCGGTGTAGAATTAGGCTTGAATTGGCGAAGTTAGTATTTTGGCGAATTTCAGTTGATAGGTGAGATTTTGATTCAAGGGTCGGAATGGAATTCCGAGAGTTGCTGTAGCTTCGTTATGTGATTTGGGATGTGTGTGTGCAAAATTTTAGGTTATTCGGAGGTGATTTGGTTGGGTTTTTTATCTAATGCGTATTTCAGAAGTTTTTGAAGAACTTAGGCTGAATTAGATGAGAAATGATGGTTTTCGTGTTGTGTGAAGTGTATTTATGATTGGAACAAGTTTGGGTGATGTTTTAGGATGTGTTGATGCTTTTTGTTGAGGTCCCGGGGGCCTCGGGTAAGTTTCGGATGGTCAATCGGACCATTTTTGAAGTTTTGGAGCTGCAGATTTTTGGAGTTCAGTGTTGCAGAAATTAACCCATTACGTTCGTGTAGTGAGTCGTGAACGCGTTGAAGGAAATTTGAGGTCCAGGATTTAGGCCTTCGCGTTCGCGTTGGAGACCTCGCATTCGCGTAAGGTTAGGAGATCAAGCATCGCGTTCGCACGAAGATCTTCGCGTTCGCGTATAAGGGCTGGGGTCCAGTGCTGAACTGCCTTTCGCGTTCGCGTAGAAGGGCTGGGGTCCAGTGGTGAACTGCCTTTCGCGTTCGCGTTTGGGTGACGCATTCGCGTAGGCTTAGATACCCAAGGCTTTGCGTTCGCGGAAAGTGGACCGCGTTCGTGGAGGGTAAATTGGTCAGCGGAAAATTTTGTTCATCGCGAACACGAGTGGGCCCTTGCGTTCGCATAGAGTAAAAGGTCAGCTGACAGAAGGATTTTTAATAATATTTCATCCGCGAGCCCAAGTTATTTTCTACCATTGTTGAGCATCTTGACAGCTTTTTGGGAGAAATTGAAGAGGGTTTCGACTGGATTGATTAGAGGTGAGTCCTATTGTGAGTACGTGATTTTTGCCTCGCATGAATTACTCCTATAGAATTCTTAGATTTAGGTATTTTCTTTTAATTATTTGATTTTTAGAATTTAATTGCATAATTTTTGTGTGTGCATGTTTAATTTAGATAATTCATAAAAACACAAAAATATTGCATTTGCATTAAGGATTAAATTTTACATATTTTAGATTAATTAGTAATTAGGGTTTTACAAAAATCACAAAAATTGACTTCTATATTGAATTTTATTAGTTTTCCTTTAATTTATTTTAATTAATTGCATTAATCATCATTTAGGGTTAATTAGTCTATTTAGGTCCCTAGGTATTAATTTAGATTTTATTTTTAAAAGAAAAAGAAAAAAAGAAAATAAATAAAAGAAAAGGCATTAAAAGAAAAGGAAATAAAGAAAAAGAAGGGAAAGATTTGGCCTATTAAGGATCCAAATTGTTGGGCCAGTACCAGCTACAATTCACTAGCCCAGTTTAAATTACCCTTGAACCCACCCAAAAAAACCTTCAACCCAGCCCAAAACCGCCCCTGATCCGGTCCAGCTCCCCCTTACCACCAAAACGACATTGTTTGCTCCCTTTTGATCTCAACCGTCGCGGTTGGAAGATCTAACGGGCGAGAACTGAAGATCACTTAATATATAAGTTTCTTAACGATCCCCCACCCCCTCATCTCTCTTCTCCGATTAAACCCTACAGACCATCCCCTTCCGCCTTGAGCCGCCGCCGGAAATCGCCCACGGCGGCGGCGAGTCTCCAAAGACCCTCAAATTTTCACCCAAGATTCCTCTTCCCCTCCTCATCATCAATCCACCCTTAGATTCCTTTGAATCCCACTGGAATTCCTCAAAACTTCAAAACCCTAGCCGCCGCCCTTATTTTCTCCGATGGCGGCGCCACCACCCAAACCCCACCAAATTAATACCAAACCACCTCCACAACCCCCTTCTCCATAATCTATAACTAATAACCTTTGAATATCTCTATAGATCTTCGAATTTCAAATCTAAAGGTCAAACCCTAGAGGTCAGAGTTGAGATTTTGCGAATGATACTGGTCCAAGATGATTTTATTCGCTTGTTCTCTATGAGAAAATGTGACCAATGTCAGATTGGACCAAAAATCCAAGAAGATGGAGTTTCGATTTGCTTGTGTTTCTTCTTGGTTCAGATTGTGAGAGGTATTTCTCTTTTCATCTTTGAATAAATTTTCTTTTACTATTTTTCTTTTTGTCTATCTTTTCTTTTAATATTCTTCTTCTCTTTTCCATTTTTTTGCCTTGACTTGGTTTTGTCTTGTGAGAATCAACTCAAAATTAGTTAGGTTAATTCGTGATTGGTATGTAATTCTAGTAGTTTTTAATTTTTCTTTTTAATTCCCAAGTTTGTCACCTTGTTTAGTTTCAGAAATAGGTCCCTGATTTCCTCTTGTTAGTTCTTTAGTTTAGTTTAATTATTTTGTTGATTTTTAACCTAATTAATCCCTGACCTAGCTATGAGTTGATCATTAATTCAATTAGGTTATCTGTGAAATTATTTCTTGATGTTTTAGTTTCCAGACCTTTCCTTCCATTTAGGTGAGTGCTTGCCTAGATTTTAGGTTTGTCTTTGACCCATTTGACTAAGTTCAGCCTGTCCAATTTGGATTTAGGTTATTGGGTCAGCCCTTGGCCCATTTGAGGAAGGTTTCAGGGGGTAAAAACAGGGCATTAAGGGGGTAGTTTAGGAAGTTTAGGTCAGAGAATCTTGCAGTAACAGATTAGGAAGCCCCTAGAAGCTTTTAGTGTGGGGTGTTAATTTAAATTTCAGGTTTTGGGTAGTATAACTTAGAAAACAAGTCAGGATTTTAAGGACTTTTAAGCAAAAAAGCATAAAATTAAGAAGGACCTAAGGGGTAAAAATAAATCCGAGGGCTGCCCTAATTGCTTGCCTATAAAGGCAAGCCATTCTTGCATTACAAGGGATTTAGAGATCAGAATTATGAGAGAATAGAGAGCCCGCAGAAATTGAGAGCTAAAAATACACAAATTTTAGAATTTAGAGATAAAAAAATCCTAAAAATCAAAACAAAAAATGTGACGACCCAAAGGGTCATCACCTGTTTTCCTCATCTGTTCCGTGCTTCCGAGACCTTGAAAACCTCATTTTCTATTGCCTCGATTTACGTGC
>MU699373.1:15269-44306 GCA_026770625.1 Nicotiana glauca | reverse complement strand
GTTTCATGGTGGACTTTAAGCTGTTTGGTTGTTACTCTGGATTACTGCTAATTGTACTTCCCCATAGCATGTTTCCCCCTCCCATATTGTTAATTACTTGGTATTCGATTTTCGCTGTATATTTATAACTGCACAGGTTTATGTGGTGTCCAGTCTAGCCTCATCACTACTTCGCCGGGGTTAGGATAGACACTTACCAGCACATGGGGTCAGTTGTGCTGATACTACACTTCTGTGCATTTTTGCACAGATCCAGGTTTTGAGCAGCAGCAGCAGCAGTAGTTCGGGAGCAGGATTTTATTATCACGAGACTGAGGTAGCCTTGCAGGCGTCCGCAGGCCCGGCGTCTCTTCTTATGTTTTTCATTTATACTGTTGCCTTATTGTTTTCGTGACAGACAGCTGTTATATTTCTTTCAGACCTTTATATGTAGTTTATTCTTAGTGGTTCGTAAGTATGTGACACCAAATCTTGGGTAGAGAATATTGTTGAGCATTTCGTATTTATTTCTGACTTATAAAATTAGACTTCCGCAGATATTGATGTTATTATTAATGATGCTATAAATTGACAACAGAATGGTTTTACTAATAGAAATGGTAAGTAAGTTGGCTTGCCTTGCTACCACGAGTAGGCACCATCACGATCCCGATGGTGGAAAATCCGGGTCGTGACAAAAAAAAGCTTAGAAATCCAGCAAAAGCTACTGTTTTCATTAATTTTTCTGCAGTTCTGATTCCCTTCCAATTTCTGAAACTATTTGGAATCATCTGGTTGAGAGATGGATTAAACTTGTTCATCAAAGTTTGGTGTTAGATTCAGATGGGTTACTATTCGATTGGTTTAATTTTAAAGCATTTCAAATCGTTTTTCTGGGTTTTGTTGGTGCTAACTCTTGATACTGCCTGCTGATACTTCATTTCTACCTTTTATCTTCATATTTCCAGGTATCTACTCTCAATTCTACATATGTAAATCTTTATTTGAAGATGAAATAAGAGTTGAGGCTTGAACACATGATTTTCTGTTGAATTTTGGTCTTATAGGCTTTCGATTCTATGAACTATTGTAGAATTAATTAGATTCCAAAGCTTAAATCTACTTGAGGACTGTTAAAATGCTGTAAATAGATGTCTGAGTATGCTGGTTATTTTAGTTTTTTCATACCTTCAAATGCATTGATATCATTTTAGCCAAGGTTAATAGATGAGTGTTGATGTAATTGTATGATTTGAAAAGTTATGTTGTCTGGATTTACATGTATGGAGGACGCATCAGTAGCTTTAATTCATGACATATTACTAATTCATTGTAGTTCATTTTAAGTGTGTAATCAGTGTGGTATTATAAGGAGTTACTATACATTTTTGCCACTGGTTTTTGCGCTTAATTTTTGAGTCAGATCTCTGACATTTTGAGCTTGAACACCTGGTTCTCAAACTCATACTGGGCTTATTTTTGTGTTTAATATAATCAAAGCCATTTGTGCACAAAGTTGTGATTGGGCCTGTTAAAATCAGGGACATTTAGTGTGTGTCTTAGCCTGTTTTATATGTCATTTTGGTAAGATTAAAATTGTAGGGCTATTCAAAAATATTAATATGAAGCTGATGTTTTTTAAATTCTTAATTGGCATTCAAATCACTTTGTAACTATGTCTCCAATTCATTAACGTTAGTATTGAGTTGTGATTTGGGCCATTAACTTTAGCCCTGTTGTGCTGAAGCTTTCCTTTTAACTAGAAGACCTTTGAATGGGCTTTCACGAATAAGCCCAGCTGTGCTTCAGGCGTGTCCTTGCGTTTGGCAAATGAACATTTAGCCCACAGCCCATTTAGTTCTTCTTCCGCAATTAGATACTGCCCACTTTGTTTTTTTATCACCTAGACTTAGTTTAGATTTTGATTTTGAAATCAATTTAAAAATCCATATGACTTTAGTCAATTAATAGGATCCTTAGAATAGTTTGAGGAGGGCCGTATTAGATAACACATTAGTCCATGGCCTTCCCGAATTTTAACATCCTTTTAATATAAAGTTGAGGCATGCCATACCAAATAAAATCATAAAAATATATGGCTCTCTCTAATTATGTCTTTAAAATTCTTAGAACTCGGAACGTTCCATTTAGTGAATTTTCATGGCCTCCCGCAAAGTTATCAACACGTTAGTCGCTTTAGGCGCGTATTTTAATAATCTACTTTCCTAAACTCGGGTGCACATTTATGTGACCCAAATCCAAATCTCAACGATGTTAAAATATGTCAAAAATCACGGGTGTATTTATGTGACGTGGTTCTAGACCTGTTTTAATAACGTTGCAATTTTCCTTAAAATTAATTTAAAGCGGTAAATAATTTAAAATTGCACTATAGGTTGAAACATGCATTAAAATCAGGTAATAAGCTAATTATGATAGTTTAAGCGACTGTGCTAGAACCACGTAATCCGGGGGTACCTAACACCTTCCCCCGGTTTAACAGAATTCCTTACTCAATGATTTGTGATTCGCAGACTTCACAAGGAAAGTCGAAATCTTCCTCGATTTGGGATTCAAAATAAACCAGTGACTTGGGACACTAAATAAACTTTTCCTTGTGGCGACTTTGAATTAAATAAATAATCCCATTTCAAATAATGTTACTTAAAGTGAAAAAACTCCCTTATACACTATCCTCCGGGGGTGGTGTAGTAAAAAAGGAGGTGTGATAGCTCTGGCGACTCTTCTGGAGAAAACAAACCCAGAACTTCGGTTCAGGGTTCAAGAATTTGAGCTTAGAATAGCTATTATATTTGGCTTTATCTGTTATCTGATTTTCCTACATGTTTCATCCTAATGTGCTAAGTGCTTTATCGCTTTGATATTATCTGAATCATATATAAACTGCTACGAAACTCGTCTCTTCTCACCTTTGGGAATGTGCTCGCTGGTCGAGACTCCCTATTCTATTAGTGTCATACCTTAAAGTAATAAAGAGGCTCGGACAAGTTACTAAGCCGGATGGCCTTTTGGTTCCCGGTACGTAGCCCCCTTCTCGACTCGAGTTGTCCGCTCGGGTACACAGTCTAGAACACATACTCAGGGTTTAAACCTAGTATAACAAAGCCTCATGCTGGATCCCTAGTAGGAACGTTTGTTTTCATCACGTGCATTTGACTTAGGGGACTCAACACAGGGGTTGAGTCCTTCTAGGATAGGTGACCTGAAATGAAAAGACCATCCTGATGCATCCTACTTGCTACTTGTGCATTTTTTTGCTTCAGATCTGCATATTGAGCGGCTTGTAAATAATGGGAGAAATTTGGAAAAAAGGGAATAATTATGTTAGGGTTAAGTAAGTTAATCACCTGTTTTGAAAAACCAATGCCCAAATAATACCGAAACTCTGTCGAATTTTTGAGAAAAGAAAAAGAAGGTTTTGTTTTCAAAAAATAGTTCGTTTTGTCAAATCTGCCTGAACTACGCCACTTTGTTTCTCACCGGATGTGGGATACGTAGGCAACCTCCATCGGGTCCAACTTACCTTTTTGCAAAAATAGCCCAAAAATAACAAAATTTTAAGTTTTGCCACAAATAAGTTGGGTGATGCCATTCTTGTTTAAAAATAAGCCGAATGTCCCCAAAAAGGCGCCGGAAGGCTGTTTTTGCAAAAATAGCCACCTTGGGTCATTTTAAACGGTTAGCGGGTACAGCCTTAAAATCTTTGTTCCAGAAGTGCTAAAAGGACGTATCTGCAAAACTGGGTTTTTGTCTTTGAAAATTTTTTTTAAAAAATAATGGTGTCACTTTTTCTTTTAGGTCAAAATGAGTTATTAAATCACCTTAATAAATGTGCAGGATGAGCACAATTCAAAATGAACCTTTCTCAATTATGAACAAAATCCTCTTGGAGTTGCATATGTGGTGGAACGATCTTGGTGAAGCAGGGCAAGACGAGGTCAAGAAGTATTTGGGAGGTCTTACTTGTTTGTTGAAGATTAGGCCCAGGGGAGACATCATAAGGGCATTGGTTACATGCTAGGACCCGGCGCACAATGTGTTCCATTTTTCAGATTTTGAACTCACCCTGACCTTAGAAGAAATAGTCGGGTACATTGGGAGTGTTGAGGTTCCTTTAAGACACAAGTACTTGATTGCCCCGAGAACCGTAGTTGTGCACATATTCTTAGAGTCATTGAAGATAAGCAGGGGGTGAACAACCCGTATTTGGCAGCCGGCTTTTGTACTCCACAATTTATATACTAGAGATATGGCCACATAGGGGGGTTCAACAATCCGAAAAACAAAATATGCAGCAAAGGAAACGGCCACAAATGGGAAGAACATAGACGTTTTGCTTTTTTGTGGTCTTCTTGGGGCTTTTGGTATTCCCTAGGAAAGATGGAAATATCGACATAAAAATAACTGGGGTCATTAGCACTTTACTCACCCAGGCCAAAAGCACCCTTGCGCCCATGATAGCAGCTGAAATCTTCCGCGCTCTCACAGCCTGCAAAGCCGAAGGAAACTTTTTTAAAGGGTGCAATTTGTTGTTGCAAATATGGATGATCTAATACCTATGCCATCGTCCTCAATTCATGAGTTACGGGTCGGCGGAGAAAACCTGCATAGAGGAACTTTATATGAGAATTGATGGGATTAGCTTGCTTGAAGGGGTCACAGGATGGATATCATACTTTAGATCCATTACTGCTAGTCAAATAGAGTGGACGATTGGATGGTTACCTGTGGATGAGACCATATATATGCCAGCAACTGGGCCTCACTTCCTCTTGATGGGTCTTAGGAGCATTTAGCCTTATGCCCCGTATCGGGTTTTAAGACAGCTCGAGAGGTGCCAAATAGTGCCAAAAAATAAAGATCTTAGTACCTAGGTAGTTGAGATTGGTCCTGATAGCCAGTTTCCTGAAGCAACGGTCCGCTAGATCTGGAGTGAGTGTCAATACTTGGCGGCAAATACCTATGTATGAGATCGATCCAAAGGTGAAGTTTCACCTGGGTATCATGCTTGGTATAGAAGGGAAATTGCATTTGGGAGGCCAGCCAAAAGACCCCACCTCCATGATTTTATCGAGTCATCACAAGAACAGTGGGCCTGGCTAGCCAAGGAGAATGAATACTGGGCCAAAATAGGAGAGCTGGAAAAGCAGGTCCGGGACCTTCAGTTTGAAAACAGCTTGCAAGCCGCAGCCGATAAGGGTGAAAAGAAGAAACTGACCCAGGAGAATGAGGCCCTTAAGACTCAAATCCGAAAGATGAAAATAGCTGACAGCAACTTAGAAAGAAGTTGGGATGATAAATGGCTTATAAGTGGACTAAAAAAGAAAGTCCTCGAGTGCCAAGAAGACTTGGAAAAGTCTGAAGATAGTCTAACAAAAATCCGGGCGCAATGGGTAAAGAAAGCAGAAGAACGGGCACAATTTGTGCAGCAAATGAAGAGAAACTATAAAGGGGCCATCCCTAGCCTAAGAAGAAAAGTGACTACTCTTGAGGATGAGGCAGCCCAGCGGGCTAAAGATTTTGAGGCTGATAGGGAGCATTACTATAAGCTGATGGCTAAAATGGAGAGAGAAATACAACAATTAGAAGATCGCCACTTTCACGACTCCCAAGTGTTGGAAGCCCGGAACCAGTAGATAGGGCGGCTACTTCAGGAAAAGGGCAGAATTAGAGAAAGGATTAGGGCCATCGCTGACTATATTTCCATGAAATGCCAAGCATGCAAGGACATGCCTCGTACCACCTTCTTTGCTGCAGTGATGATTTTTGTCCGTCAAGTTATGAGTGATCTAGAGCGACTGCAATGGGGTCTTGCACATAGGCCCACAGCAAGGCCGAATGATGCCCCGCGGGCCCTAGTAGTTGAAGCTTTAATGTATTCCTAATTTTTCAATCATTGAGTCTGTATTTTGGTTATTTTGAGTCTGTTTGTAGTTTTTCCTTTTCCAAGAAAACAAATAGTTTAGCATCTTTGTAATAGAAGTTTTATTAATGAAAATTTGAAAATTCCCAAAAAAATTGTCTCCTTATTTTTGCATTTATTTTTCTTGAACTACATAATGATCTGATTCACGCGGCGTCGTGATACGTAGGCAATCCTCATCGGATCCAGTCATAATTTTGTAAATAACTCTAATAAGAAAAGAAATGAGAGAGAGAAAAGAAAAATGAGAAAAATGAGAGAAAAGGGCAAAAAGAAAGGAAAAGAGAGTGGAAATCAAAAGAAGAAAATGGGAAAGGATCAGGAAAAGTCGGGATGAAGCATGCAACCGTTGCAAAACATGTAGACACCCATTTAACTGTATAGGTGCATCACACCCCAGCGTGCGATTACCTGTCTGTTATTTGTTACGAACTAACCGGTTGCTGTTGTCGATTCCAGTCCAGGGTGGTTGGTTTTTTGTGGTAAACTAGCTTCACATCCGTACTTTACCAGATCAAAGGGGAGAATTGAAATGTCTTCGGAAATGACCTTGCCAGCAATTTTCATCCCAGAAGATAGCCCAATCTCGGGCATCCCGGCCTCAGAATCTGCATTGGCTGAAGAGAACAGGATCTTACGTCTTCGGGTCATAGAAATGTGGATGTTTGGGCGAATGGAAAGGAGCTGCCAAGTGCTATCCCCAGATTCCCCGAATTGTTCCCTAGATCAGGGGGTACTTCTAACGTTCCAATCAATCATCCAAACACCCCACTGGGGCAGCCCACCATATCAGCTTATTTCGTGGGAACACCTTTTGAGTTTCGCCCCCAGGTGTTCATGTCCGGAGCGACCTCCAATATCTTCACCGCTCCCCCATGCTCAGCCACAACACAGCCTGCATTGCCTAGGCCCACTTTTGATCCTTCACCCTTTACATTCCAAACACCTACCTTCCAAATGGAGCCTCCTCAGTTCCTAACTTATACTTATCCTCAGTAACCTCCATTCGAGTTCATAACGGGACAGGAAAGGACTTCTAAAACTCCTAAACAGGAAGAAATTGCAAAGAGGATGAGGAGCCTAGAGCGGAGCCTCAAGAACATGCAGGGTCTGAGTGGGCAAAAAAAGTGTGTCATATACTGATATATGCATGTTCCCTCATGTGCACTTGCCTCTGGGGTTCAAAACTCCAAAGTTCAAAAAATACGATGGGCATGGTGATCCTATTACTCATCTCAAGAAATATTGCAATCAGTTACGAGGAGCTGGAGAAAGAGAAGAGTTACTCATGGCCTATTTTGGACAAATTCTGGTGGGTATCGACTCCGAGTGGTACATGGATCAGGATATCTCTCGCTGGCACATCTGGGGCGACCTCGCTAGAGACTTTGTCAGACAATTCCAGTACAATATAGACATTGCACCAGACAGAAACTCATTGGCAAACTTGAAAAAGAAGTCTTCGGAGAGCTTTAGGGAGTACGCCATCAAATGGCGTGAGCAAGAATCTAGAGTAAAGCCTCAAATGGATAAGGTCGAAATGATCACAGTGTTCCTTCAAGCTCAGGAAGCTGATTATTTCCAAAATATGATGTCAGCTATGGGTAAACCATTCGCGGAAGCTATCAAAATCGATGAAATGGTGGAAAATGGATTGAAAACAGGCAGAATTCTGAGCCAATCCGCTATTAGAGCAACCTCCCAAGCCATTCAAGGTGGGTCTGGAGGAGTGGCAAAGGGTAAGAAGAAAGAAGAAACATCTATGGGGACATCGGGTACAAGAAGACACCGTGCTCCTAGATTTATGTTCCCATAAAGAACCCCTCAGCATTATTACCCCCACCAGGACATGGCCTATGCTCCTCCGCCGTACGTGGTCATGAATGCTCAACCTTTTGTTCGTCCTCAGCAACAAGCCAATAGAAACCAAGCTCCATTTCCAAGAAACTAGCCTCCTCACCAAAACCACTACAATCCCCGTCCTCCACAGAATAACTTTCCACCTCGTGAGCTACCCAGGAGGCAAAATTTTACACCAATCGGTGAATCCTACTCCAATATATTTCCAAAGCTTGTCCAAATGGGTCTGCTGCAGCCAGTTCCTCAAACAAGGCAAAACCCAGCATCACCCGCTTACAAAGCTGGTGTTAGATGTGCCTATCATTCAGGAGCAGAACGGAATGATATGGATGATTGTTGGACCTTGAAAAGAGCAGTGGAGAACTTAATAGAACAAGGAAAGATAGTGCTAAGGGATGAGGAGGTCCCCAACGTGACTAATAACACATTGCTAGCCCACAACAACGGGCCAGTAATTGGAATAATTTGTGAAGATAAGGAATTCAATCTGGCATTGAAGGCCATAATTGCTATTGCTGATGTGGAGAGAAAACCAAAAATTGCCTCAAAGTAAGATGAAGGGGAAAAAAAGAACAAAGCCACCCATTCAAAACCAGAAAAGAAACGTGAAACAGGAATGGGGGCAATGCCTCCCAAAGATGTGTTTCTCTATGTCCCACGAGGCCGTAAAGAAAAGCAGTTGACTTTGAGTCCGCCAAAGAGATTTGAACTGAAAAAAGGAACCCAGATGTATGTACCTAAGGGAACTTATGTGGTGCGGGGACAATTAAGCCATCAAGGCTAAACGAGCCTGTGGTTATTGGATGCGCGCCACAGAAGCCCATGACAGATCCTGCTGCGGTACCTTAGAACTACCATAAAATAGTGGTGACGTATAAGGGCAAAGAATCTCAGGAGAGCTTCAAGAAAATCACCCTGTTGAGAAGTACTCCAACGAGGAAGAAGTGAAAAACGCCACCAGAAAGCGTTTCCCATCTAAAAAACCTATAAGTGCCAAAGAGGCGGAAGCTTTCTTTCAAAAGATGAAGATGGCGGATTATGAAGTGGTTGATCAACTTCGAAAGTTTCTTGAACAAGTATCCTTGCTATCACTACGAATGAAATCCCCTGAGCACCAGAAGGTTTTAATCAAGACCCTCAATGAAGCATACGTGCCAGCTGAGACTTCTGTGGAACAGTTAGAAAGAATGGCAGAAAGATTTTTTGCTGTCAATCAGATTTCAACAATTTGAGAATAAACCTAAGCCAAACTTGAATGATACTGAGCCGGTTAACTTGGGAACTTCTTAAGAAATCCGGGAAACCAAGATAAGCATTCACACGGACAAAAAACCCGAGATGTAATAATCCAGCTCCTGTTTGAGTTCAAAGATGTGTTTTCTTGGTCGTAAGACGACATGCCAGGGTTAAATGTTGATCTGGTGGTTCATAAGTTACCAACTCACCCCGATTGCCATCTAGTCCACCAAAAGCAAAGAAAGTTTAAAACTGACATCTGCGATAAGATCAAGGAAGAAATCACAAAATAGTTGAAAGCAGGGGTGATCCGAGTGGCTCGGTACTCTACATGGTTGGCTAATGTAGTCCCAGTTCCAAAGAAAGACGGGAAGACCCGGTTGTGTATGGACTATAGAGATTTAAACAAGGCAATCCCCAAGGATAACTTCCCTTTGCCCAACATCCACATCCTTGTTGATAACTGCGCCAAACATGAGATACAGTCTTTCGTGGATTGCTACGTAGGATATCACCAGGTGTTGATGGATGAAGAAGATGCCGAAAAGACAACTTTCACCACACCTTGGGGTACATATTGTTACAGAGTCATGCTGTTTGGTTTGAAGAATGCTGGGGCAACCTACATGAGGGCCATGACCGCCATTTTCCATGATATGATGCATCAAGAGATATAGGTGTATGTGGATGACGTAATCATCAAGTCCAAAACGCAGGATGACCATGTTCGAGATTTGAGAAAATTCTTCGAGCGGTTGCGCAAGTATGATTTGAAGTCATCCAAATGTGCGTTTGGAGTCCCATCGGGCAAACTTTTGGGCTTTATAGTCAGCCGGAGAGGTATCGAGTTAGATCAAACAAAAATAAAATCTATATGGGACTTGCCTCCTCCGAGAACCAAGAAAGATGTGATGAGCTTGTTGGGCAGATTAAACTATATCATCCGGTTCATTGCTCAGTTGATATCCACATGTGAGCCCATATTCAAATTACTGAAGAAAGATGCAGTAGTCAAATGGATGGATGAATGTCAAGAAGCTTTTGATAAGATCAAGGAATATCTGTCAAATCTTCCAGTCTTGGTCACACCAGAGCCAGGGAGGCCTCTTTTCTTGTATCTGACGGTCATGGAAAATTCTTTCGGCTGTGTCCTCGGGTAACATGATGTAACCGGGAAAAAAGAGCAGGCAATATACTACCTGAGCAAGAAGTTTACCAGCTATGAAGCTAAGTATACTCTGTTAGAGAGAACCTGTTGTGCCTTAACTTGGGTCGCTCAGAAGTTGAGACATTATCTGCAAGCCTACACCACTTACCTCATAGCCAGGTTGGATCCTTTCAAATACATATTCCAGAAACAGATGCCCACAGGGAGATTAGCAAAATTGGAAGATTCTACTCACGAAATTTGACATAGTCTATGTAACTCGCATGGAAATGAAAGCCAGGGCGTTGGCAGATTATTTGGCTGAAAACCCGGTTGATGATGAATACCAAACATTGAGCACTTACTTCCCATATGAAGAGGTAAATTCAATAGAAGTAATCTATGAGGACACCCATGCTTGGAAGATGTTCTTTGATGGATCAGTAAACGCAAAAGGTGTGGTAATTGGGGCAATCTTAATCTCACCCACTGGGCAGCACTATCCGGCCACAGCTAGGCTTCGGTTTTTCTGCACAAACGACACTGCTGAGTATGAACCCTGCATCATGGGTATAAATATGGCAATCGACCAGGACATCGAAGAGTTATTGATTATGGGAGACTCGAATCTGATTATTCGGCAAGCCTAGGGAGAATGGGAAACTCGAGATGTTAAGCTTATTCCCTATCAGCATGTGGAAGATCTTAGCAAGCTATTCAAGTCAATAGAGTTCAGGTACATCCCTCATTGTCACAATGAGCTAGCTGATGCACTCGCCACTCTGGCCTCGATGTTGCCCTACCCAAACAATGCCCACATTGATCCCTTGGAAATCCAAATCAAGGAAAGGTATGGTTACTGTAATATGGTTGAGGCATAACCAAACACCCAGCCATGGTATCACGACATCAAAAGGTTTCTGAAAATGCAAGAATACCCCGAGCAAGCTAGTGAAGACCAAAAGAGAAGCATTAGACGGCATGTAAGTGGTTTCTTCTTCAGTGGTGATGTCTTGTACAAAAGGACCCCAGATCTCAACTTATTAAGATGTGTTGACACCAAAGAGGCCAGAAGGATCATGCATGAAGTACACGCAAGAGTGTGTGGACCTCACATGAACGGGTATGTTTTGGAAAAGAAAATCCTTCGAGCAGGATATTACTGGATAACCATTGAAAAGGACTGCTTCAGCTTTGTCCGGAAGTGCCATCAGTGTCAGGTGCACGGTGATTTGATTCATGCACCTCTCACAGACTACATCCCATGTCAGCACCTTGGCCATTTTTTGCTTGGGGCATGGACGTCATTGGGCCGATTGAGCCAAAAGCCTCAAATGGACATAGATTCATACTGGTTGCCATTGACTACTTCACGAAGTGGGTTGAAGCCATTACTCTCAAACCAGTCACCAAGAAAGCCGTGGTAGATTTTTTGCACTCTGATCTTATCTGCCATTTTGGCATTCCTACAACTATCATCACAGATAATGCTGCAAACCTGAATAGTCATTTGATGGGAGAGATATGCGAACAATTCAAATAACGCATAGAAACTCTACTCCCTATTGGCCCAAAGCCAATGGTGCTTTGGAAGCAGCAAATAAGAATATCAAGAAGATTTTGAGAAAGATGATTCAGAGCTCCAGGCAATGGCATAAAAAGTTGCCTTTCGCATTACTTGGATATCACACCACGGTGTGCACATCAGTAGGAGCAACCTCATACCTTTTGGTCTATGGAACTGAGGCCGTAATACCTGCGGAGGTGGAAATCCTGTCTCTCCGGATCATCATTGAAGCCGAGATTGAGGACAGTGAGTGGGTCAAGACTCGTCTGGAATAGCTGACCTTAATTGATGAAAAGCGGATGGATGCGGTCTGCAACGGGCAGTTGTACCAACAAAGAACGGCCCGTGCTTGTAACAAGAAAGTGCGACCCAGGAATTTTGAAGTGGGACAACTTGTGTTAAGGCGCATTCTTCCTCATCACCAGGAAGCGAAAGGAAAATTTTCTCCTAATTGGAAGTGCCCATACATCATTAGAAAGATATTACCGAGAGGAGCATTGTATCTGGGCGATATCGAAGGAAATGATCCCGAAGCAGCTGTGAATGCAGACGCAGTAAAAAGGTACTATCTCTATGCTTTCAGCAGCAATGACTTTGTTCAACTGGAATGGCGACGACTTTCATTCTTGCTATCCAAACACTATCAATCTTTCGTAAACCCTTTGAGCCAGTTACTCTTCCTTGATCATCCTCTTTGGAACCTAAAAGTACTTTTGAAAAGAAAAAAAATGATGAAAAATGAAAACAAAATGATGAAAAAAATGAAATAAAAAAAATGATTGAAAAATGATGAAAAAAAACAAAAGAATAAAAAAGGAAAAAACAAACAAAACAACAAAAACAAAATGTTTTCCCTGAACTACATCTGACTTGATTCCGAAAGGATACGTAAGCAGCCTTTCTCTGGGGTTCAGTCACACCAAAACAAAAATCCCAATTCCCCCAAAAAGTGAAACTGGGGCGGATGATATAATGGCTCAGCATTGAGCCCATCAGAATGGTTCCAAAGTTATAATTCCATCCAAATTCTTTTTACCCAAAAAACCTTGTCCAAGTCCTTCCGATCAATTGGCAAAGGCATTGGAATTGGAAAACACCACTGTTGGAATCTGATGCAATCAAACTGAGAGCAATAAAATGAGAGTCTTATCAGTGAAAACCTACGGGCACCATAAGGCTACGGTGAGCAGAAAATTTGAAAAAGAGAGAGTCCGTTTAGTGAAAACTCGTAAAGAGCACTATTGAGCGACAGTGAGAAGAGAAATGAGAGAGGTCGATTGGCAAAAACCCGCAAAGGGCGCTGTCGGCCAAAGAGAAGACATTTCCCACCACTGAAAGAGTCCTGGCAAGATTCCTTGGTTTTGAAACATGGTTCAATGAGTTTATGAGAAGTTGGGAAAGTCTGTGCGGGTCGGTCATCCAGTCCAAGAAGCATGTCATGTCTATTTGAAGCCTGCATGCACCCCAGATAAGTCCTTCTTTTCTCCCCGAAAGGGACGCTTCTCTTTAAATTCATTTTCTTGCCTTTTGTTTACTTTTTCCTTGAATTCCTTTCGGTCTAATTCTGTTCCAGAAACTAATACAAAGAAAAGGTGGCAGGACTAGCTTTACAGGGCTCTGTCTAACAAAAGCTAAAAGAAAAGTACCCAGCCTCAGGGGGTGCACAAAGCCAATCCCGACTGGCCATGATTATTGATGCTTTCAAAGCAAATATATTGAAAAGGAAAGAAAGTCAAAGACAAAGGTCCTAAGAGTAGAATAAAGTGAAAAAGGACAAAGCCCCATGCGGGCGAGTCATTATGAAATCCTGATAGTTGAGCCCTTCGGTTTGAAAAAGAGATTAATCTTCAAAACCAGCAAGCAGCAGAGGTTCTCAACATAAGCTGGGTCGGGATCAAGTAATTGATACAATCAAGGCCACAAAACCAACCACCGTTTCAAACTAACAATTGTTCTTTGTTTGAAAATTAAAACAGGTGCAATCCAAGCAACCGTGTAAGAAGCCGGTGCAATCAAAAGGAAAAGAAATGCGCAAGTGCTGAAACAGCTTTGTAACAACTAATCAATCCAAAAGGGAAGTTTCCACTAAGTTCTTTCCGGCATCTTATTAAAAAAAGAGAAAGAATAAAATCCTAGAAAAGGATAGTTTAGAATCCCCAATATCAACCTTTTACCTTTTGTTTGCCAACATTATGGCTCCAATCCCTCAGTTACGCCTTTCAGACATAGGGCCTCCATTCCCTAGTCTCCCTTTGCCAACATTAGGGCTCTAATCCCTGAGTTGCGCCTTCTTAGATGTAGGGCCTCCATTCCCTAGTCGCTTTTTGCCAACATTAGGGCTCCAATCCCTGAGTTGCGCCTTTTAGACATAAGGCCTCCCTTCCCTAATCGTCTTTTGCTAACATTAGGGCTCCAATCCCTGAGTTGCGCCTTTTAGATATAGGGCCTCCACTCCCTAGTCGCCTTTTGCCAACATTAGGGCTCCAATCCATGAGTTATGCCTTTTAGACATAGGGCCTCCCTTCCCTACTCACCTTTTGCCAATATTAGAGCTCCAATCCCTGAGTTGAGCCTTTTAGACATAGGGCCTCCATTCCCTAGTCGCCTTTTGCCAACATTAGGGATCCAATCCCTGAGTTGTGCCTTTTAAACATAGGGCCTCCATTCCCTGGTCGCCTTTTGCCAACATTAGGCTCCAATCCCTGAGTTGCGCCTTTTTAGATATAGGGCCTCCATTGCCTAGTCGCCTTTTGCCAACATTAGGGCTCCAATCCCTGAGTTGCGCCTTTTTAGACATAGGGCCTCCATTCCCTAGTCGCCTTTTGCCAATATTAGGGCTCCAATCCCTGAGTTGCGCCTTTATAGACATAGGGCTTCCATTACCTAGTCACCTTTTGCCAACATTAGGGCTCAAATCCCTGAGTTGCGCCTTTTTAGACATAGGGCCTCCATTCCCTAGTCACCTTTTGCCAACATTAGGGCTCCAATCCCTGAGTTGCGCCTTTTAGATATATGGCCTCCATTACCTAGTCGCCTTTTTAGCCAACATTAGAGCTCGACTCCCTGAGTTGACATTTTAGATATAGGGCTCCACTCCCTTGTCTTTTCCATCCTAGGCAGACACAATTCTTGTTTTATTCGAAAAAAAATATCACAGATAACTCACAAAATTTTCCTAGTGAAAATTGGGGCAGAAAAATTTCGTTCGTTTGTTTGTTTTGATGTCTGAATAGGTTTTACCTCAAGGCACGGGATTCGAGATGACCAAAAGATGAGTCTCAATCCATAATAAAGGAAAATAAGAAAAATAACAAAAAGAAGTGAATTCAAAATGCTGAAGCAGACAAGACTGCTCAAAATTTGATTGAAGTCACAAACTTCGCCTGTCCCGCTTTGATCCAAGTGCTGAAGAAAGAACCAGCACCTACAGTTTGCGAGCATCAAGATTCAGATCGGAGTCCACAGCAAAGTCAGCTAAGATTCAAGATCAAGCTTCAAGATATTTATAGATAGGAATCTTGTAACTCGTAGTTGATAGGCATATCTAGCTTAGCTTTGATTTTCCTTTTGGTGTAATAAGGAGGTCAGCAAGCAGTAGCAGCAGCATCAGTAGTGAAATCACAGCTCCCGGTAGTCCCAGCTACCAAAACTTCCAGAACTACACTGACCTGATTCCTTTACATACAAAGATATGTAGGCAACCTTTGAAGCAAGGTTCGGTCAGATATTTTTCAAAAAAGCTTCTCATGGAGTGCCAAGCGGGCAAAAATCCCTCATAATTGCTCATTTATCTTTGCCCGAAAACCCTTCGTGTCTCCGAACAAAGAGCGGCATCTGTGAGCACGTGATTTTTGCCTCGCATGAATTACTCCTACAAAATTCTTAGACTTAGGAGTTTTCTTTTAATTATTTGATTTTTAGGATTTAATTGCATAATTTTTGTGTGTGTTTGCATTTTTGTTTGCATTTTTGAATTTTGTTAGCTTTCCTGTAATTTATTTTAATTAATTACATGAATTATCATTTAGGATTAATTAGTCTAATTAGGTCCTTAGGATTTAATTCAGATTTTATTTTTAAAAGAAAAATAAAAGAAAAGGAAATAAAGAAAAAGAAGGGAAATATTTGGCATGTTAAGGATCCAAATTGTTGGTCTAGTACCGGTAAAAATTCACCAGCCCAGTTTAAATTACCCTTGAACCCGTCCAAAAAAACCTTCAACCCAGCCCAAAACCGCCCCTGATGGTATCCCCTTACCACCAAAACGACGTCGTTTTCTCCCTTTTGATCTCAATCGTAGAGGTTGGAAGATCTAACGAGCGAGAAATGAGGATCATTTAATATATAAGTATCCTAATGACCCCCCACCCCCTCATCTCTCTTCTCCAATTAAACCCTAGATACCGTCCCCTTCCGCCTTGAGGCGCCGTCTGCCGCCGCCGAAAATCGCCTACGGTGGCGGCGAGTCTCCAAAGACCCCCAAAATTTCACCCAAGTTTCCTCTTCCCCTCCTCATCATCAATCCACCCTTAGATTCCCTTGAATCCCAATGGAATTCCTCAAAACATCAAAACACTAGTCGCCGCCTTTGTTTTCTCCGGTGGCGGTGCCACCACCCAAACCCCACCAAATTAACACCAAACCACCTTCACAACCCCCTCTTCCCTAATATATAACTAATAACCTTCGAATATCTCTGTAGATCTTCAAATTTCAAATCTAAAGATCAAACCCTAGAGGTCAGAGTTGAGATTTTGCGGATGATACTGGTCCAAAATGATTTTATTTGCTTGTTCTCTATGAGAACATGCGACTAATGTCAGATTGGACCAGAAATCCAAGAAGGTGGATTTTCGATTTGCTTTTGTTTTTTCTTGGTTTGGATTGTGAGAGGTATTTCTCTTTTCATCTTTGAATAAATTTTCTTTTACTATTTTTCTTTTTGTCTATTTTTTCTTTTAATATTCTTTTTCTATTTTCCATTTTTTTTGCCTTGACTTGGTTTTGTCTTCTGAGAATCAACTCAAAATTAGTTAGGTTAATTCGTGACTGGTATATAATTCCAGTAGTTTTTTAATTTTTCTTTTTATTTTCCAAGTTTGTCACCTTGTTTAGTTTCAGAATTAGGTCCCTGATTTCCTCTTGTTAGTTCTTTAGTTTAGTTTAATTATTTTTTTGATTTTTAACCTAATTAATCTCTGGCCTAGCTACGAGTTGATCATTAATTCAATTAGGTTATCTGTGAAATTATTTCTTGATGTTTTAGTTTCCAGACCTTTCCTTCCATTTAGGTGAGTGCTTGCGTAGATTTTGGATTTGTCTTTGACCCATTTGACTAAGTTCAGCCTGTCCAATTTTGGATTTAGGTTATTGGGTCAGCCCTTGGCCCATTTGAGGAAGGTTTCAGGGGTAAAAATAGGGCATTTGGGGGGTAGTTTAGGAAGTTTAGGTTACGAAATCTTGCATTAATAGATTAGGAAGCCCCTAGAAGCTTCTAGTATGGGGTGTTAATTTGAATTTCAGGTTTTGGGTAGTATAACCTGGAAAACAAGACAGGATTTTAAGGACTTTTAAGAAAAAAAGCAGAAAATTAAGAAGGACCTAAGGGTTAAAAATAAATCTGAGGGCTGCCCTAATTGCTTGCCTATAAAGGCAAGCCATTCTTGCATTACAAGGGATTTAGAGATCAGAATTATGAAAGAATAGATAGCCTGCAGAAATTGAGAGCTAAAAATACAAAGATTTTAGATTTTATAGATTAAAAAAATCCTGAAAATCAAAACAAAAAATAGCTTAGAAATCCAGCAAAAGCTACTGTTTTCATTAATTTTTCTGTAGTTCTGATTCCCTTCCGATTTATGAAACTATTTGGAATCATCTGGTTAAGAGATGGCTTAAACTTGTTCATCAAAGTTTGGTGTTAGATTCAGCTGGGTTACTGTTCGATTGGTTTAATTTTAAAGCATTTCAAATCATTTTTCTGGGTTTTGCTGGTGCTAACTCTTGATACTGCCTGCTGATACTTCATTTCTACCTTTTATCTTCATATTTCCAGGTATCTACTCTCAATTCTGCATATGTAACTCTTTATTTGAAGATGAAATA
Source organism: Nicotiana glauca (assembly GCA_026770625.1). Taxonomy (NCBI): domain Eukaryota; kingdom Viridiplantae; phylum Streptophyta; class Magnoliopsida; order Solanales; family Solanaceae; genus Nicotiana; species Nicotiana glauca. Next base: position 26,468 of record MU699373.1, on the reverse strand, counting down.
AGAGTTAAGGCCTGAACACAGGATTTTCTGTTGAATTTTGGTCTTATAGGCTTTCGATTCTATGAACTATTGTAGAATTAATTAGATTCCAAAGCTTAAATCTACTTGAGGACTGTTAAAATGCTGTAAATAGATGTCTGAGCATGCTGGTTATTTTAATTTTTTCATACCTTCAAATGCATTGATATCATTTTAGCCAAGGTTAATAGATGAGTGTTGATGTAATTGTATGATTTGAAAAGTTATGTTGTCTGCATTTACATGGATGGAGGACACATCAGTAGCTTTAAATTCATGACATATTACTAAGTCAATGTAGTTAATTTTAAGTGTGTAATCAGTGTGGTATTATAAGGAGTTACTATACATTTTTGCCACTAGTTTTTGCGCTTAATTTTTGAGTCAGATCTCTGGTATTTTGCACCTGAACACCTGGGTTCTCAAACTCATACTGGGCTTATTTTTGTGTTTAATATAATAAAAGCCATTTGTGCACAAAGTTGTGATTGGGCCTGTTAAGTTCAGGGACATTTAGTTTGTGTCTTGGCCTGTTTCATATGTCATTTTGGTAAGATTGAAATTTTTGGGCTATTTAAAAATATTAATATGAAGCTGATGTTATTTAAATTCTTAATTGGCATTCAAATCGCTTATTAACTATGTCTCCAGTTCATTAACGTTAGTATTGAGTTGGGATTTGGGCCATTAACTTTAGCCCAGTTGTGCTGAAGCTTTCCTTTTAACTAGAAGAACTTTGAATGGGCTTTCGCGAATAAGCCCAGCTTTGCTTCAGGCGTGTCCTTGCGTTTGGCAAATGGACATTTAGCCCACAGCACATTTAGTTCTTCTTCCGCAATTAGATACTGCCCACTGTGTTTTTTTTATCACCTAGACTTAGTTTAGATTTTGAGCTTGAAATCAATTTGAAAATCCATATGACTTTAGTCAATTAATATGATCCTTAGAATAATTTGAGGAGGGCCATATTAGATAACACATTAGTCCATGGCCTTCCCAAATTTTAACATCCTTTTAACATAAAGTTGAGGCGTGCCATGCCAAATAAAATCATAAAAATGTGTAGCCCTCTGTAATTATGTATTTAAAATCCTTAGAACTCGGGATGTGTCATTTAGCGAATTTTCATGGCATCCCGCAAAGTTATCAACGCGTTAGTCGCTTTAAGCGCGTATTTTAATAATCTACTTTCCTAAACTCAGGTGCACATTTATGTGACCCAAATCCAAATCTCAACGATGTTAAAATATATCAAAAATCACGGGTGCATTTATGTGACGTGATTCGAGACGTGTTTTAATAACATTGCAATTTTCCTTAAAATTAATTTAAAGCGGTAAATAATTTAAAATTGCACTATATGTTGCAACATGTATTAAAATCAGGTAATATACCTATTATGATAGTTTAAGCGACCGTGCTAGAACCACGGAATCCGGGGGTGCCTAACACATTCTCCCGTGTTAACAGAATTCCTTAGTCAATGATTTCTGGTTCGCAAACTTCATAAGGAAAGTCGAAATCTTCCTCGATTTGGGATTCAAAATAAACCGGTGACTTGGGACACCAAATAAACTTTCCCAATTGGCGATTCTGAATTGAAAAAATAATCTCATTTCGAATAATGTCACTTAAAGTAGAAAAACTCCCTTATACACTATCCTCCCGGGGTTATGTAGCAAAAAAGGAGGTTTGACATCTATGATCTAAAAACATGATTAAATTGTAGAATCAACCTAGAAATTCATGAAAACTTAGCCAAAAGGGGAAGAACTAGGGCTTGAGTTTTGATATTTCAAATTGGGTTTTGATGGGCCATTTGAGCTCAGATTTGGGAGTTCTTGGTATGTATGAACATGTGGCGAGATAAAGAACCCGTTGACGTAAAAAAAATTGAGTTTTGAGAAGTGGGTCCGGCGCTTGGGTTTTGCTAATTTCGAGATTTTTGCTATTTATCTATCTTTTTCGATTGGGTTATGTTCCCTTAGCCTATTGTGATGTATTCATTGTGGTTTTGGTCAGATTTGACACGCGAGGAGGCCGATTTGCAAGGCAAGGGCATAGCGAGCTAGGATTTTGGCCGGCTTGAGGTGAGTAATAGATGTAAATGACGTTCTGAGGGTTTGAAACCCCGGATTTTCACATTATAGTGCTATATTAAGGTGACTTGCATGCCGGATAGTGAGCGTGGGTTAGAGCACCATTGGGGATTGTGACTTGGTCCGTCCCGATAGATGAATTTACTATATATTTGACTGTCTTTCACTTGTTATCATTATAATCTGAGCCGATTGCCATATTTGGGCTTCGTGCCAACTGATTGAATCCTTCAGGGATTGCTATTACTGGTTTCTTACCATTTTTACCTATTATTAAACTCAGTCCTAGTGTTCAATACTGTTTTTGCAAACTCAGCCACCTTTTCTCAAAACTGAAACTAAATTAATATTTCTAATGAAGTTTGGGGCTGAATATTTCTAATTATTGTGCCCCAGGGGCTTAGGTGATTCTGGACTAAGTATGGGATCGGGCTGCATGCCGCAGCGGTATTGATATTGATATGAGGCCAAGGGCCTAGTTGATGCCATAAGATGGCTTTATATTGCGCTTGGGCCGTAAGGGGCCCCTCCAAGAGTCTGCATACCCCCAGTGAGCACCATCGATAATAAATAAATGGAGCGGGCTGCACGCCGCAGCAGGGACTAGAGAGTACCGTACTATTTGTTGCATTTCATATTTGACTGACATTTATTTACTTATCTGTTGCAGTATTTTCATAATTCTTTTCATCAGTTTACTGGCTTTATACTACTTGGTTCAAATTGCTGCATTTATAGCTTACATTGTGCCTATTCAGGATTTCTTATTCTCAGCCTTTATTTATGTTTATTACTCACTGGGTCGGAGTACTCACATTACTCCCTAAACCTTGCGTGCAGATCCAGGTACATCTGAGGCTGAGTGAGGACTTCTCTGCCGAGCAGCTTATCCGGGAGTATCAAGGTAGCTGCATTGACGTCCGCAGTCCTGATCTTCCCTTCTATCTTATTGCTTCATTTCCGTATTTCTTTAGACCGATATGTAGTAGGTTGATACTCATGTATTAGAGGCTCAGAGTTGTGACACCGGATTCTTCGGGCAGTGTAGTAGTTTTATATTTGGGATTTCGCATGTTTTAACTCTATTTCAGATTTCCAGTATTATGACTTAGTAATTGATCTGTGTTAATTAATTTATGAACTGTATAAAAATGGTTAAGGGTATTAAATTGGTCGGGCTTGCCTAGCAGTATGTTGGGCGCCATCACGACCGGGATTGAGGTCGTAACAAGTTTGTATCAGAGCCTAGGTTACTGGTCTCATGAGTCATGAGCCGGTTTAGTAGAGTCTCGTGGATCGGTACGGAGACGTCTGTACTTATACTCGGGAGGCTGCAGAACCTTTAGGAAAACTTTACATTCTTGAAATCCTTGTCGTGCGGCTTTGTTGAACTGAGAACTAAACTTCTATTATTCTATTCTCTCACAGATGGTAAGGACGAGCTACCGGACGTGGCAGACAACCACCAGTACCACGCACTGAGGCTACCAGAGGCCGTGGACGCAGTCGTGGTCATGGCAGAGGCAGAGGCAAAGCAGTCGGGGCAGCACCTGCTGATCCACCAGTTGCCCTAGCTCAGGATTAGGCTCCAGCTGTGGACACACCAGAGGCACCTCCAGCTCAGCAAGTTGCACCAATTCAGAGCTTCAGGGTTCCAGCTATGCCAGACGATGAGCAGCATCATCTCTAGAGGTTTGGTAGGCTCCAGCCTCCGATATTCGGTGGTGTTGAGGGCGAGGATGCCCAAGGTTTTCTTGACAGGTGTCAGCATATGCTCCGTACGGAAGGGATTCTTGAGTCGAGTGGTGTGGCATTTACCACCTTTCAGTTCAGGGGGGCTGCTCTTACTTGGTGGTAGGACTTTGAGAGGCGTAGGCCTGTCGGTGCAGCAACCCTTTCTTGGCAGCAGTTCTCCGCTCTTTTCCTGGAGAAGTATGTACCTTAGTCCAGCAGAGAGGAGCTGCATAGGCAGTTTGAGTGGTTGACGTAGGGAGCTATGACCATGACTCAATACGAGATGAGGTTCTCACAGTTGGCCCGTCATGCAATTTGGATGGTTCCGTTAGATCGTGAGAGGATCAGGAGATTTGTGGATGGCCTTAACTACCATCTCCATATTCTGATGACTAGAGAGAGAGTATTGGGTGCTACGTTTGAGCAGGTGGTGGATATCGCTCGTGAGATCGAGTCAGTTTGTTGTAGAGAGCGAGAGGAGATGGAGGCCAAGAGGCCTCGTGGATCGGGCAGTTACAGTGGTGCTCCTTCGAGGGGCCAGTTCCAGCATGGTAGAGGTTGTTCTTTCAGGCCTGCTCAGTCGGCTCGTCCATAGTATCGTGGTGTATCTTCAGGCCATGGTTAACATGGGCCCCAGCAGGGTTAGTCTTCACTCAGTGCCCTTCCGGCTCAGAGTTTATCTCATGCCCCATCAGCTCAGGCTTCTTCTGCGCTGAGTGCATTTGCTAGTCACTTCGGTGCGAGGGGTTCCCTTTAATCCCCATTTCCTGCACCGGGTAGTTGTTATAAGTGCGGAGAGTTTGGGCATATAAGGAGGAAGTGTCCTCGACTTCGTGGTGGTCAATCTTAGTAGAGGGATCAACCCTCGACTTTTGCACCAGTTACTTCATCACCCACCCAGCCTGCCAGGGGTGGAGGTCAGGCAGCCAGGGCTCGTCCTAGAGGTGGAGGTCAATCAAGCGGTGACCAGGCTCATTTTTATTCTATGACAGGTAGGGTAGAGGCCACTGCTTCAGATGTTGTCATTACATGTATTATTTCAGTCTACCACAGAGATGCCTCTGTATTATTTGATCTCGGATCCACCTATTTTTATGTGTCTTCATATTTTGCTCGCTATTTGGGTATGCCCTGGGAGTCTCTTTCTTTACCTATTCATGTGTCTACCCCGGTGGGGATACTGTTGTTGTGGACCATGTGTACCGGTCATGTTTTGTGATTATTGGGGTCTGGAGACCCGAGTTGATCTATTGCTATTGAGCATGGTGGACTTTGACGTTATTTTGGGCATGGATTGGTTATCTCTGTGTCATGCTATTCTAGATTGTCATGCTAAGACAGTCACTTTTGTTATGCCATGTGTATCGCGGATCGAGTGGCGCAGTATGACTGATTATGTCCCTAGCAGAGTTATTTCCTTCTTGAAGGCCCAGCGTATGGTTGGGAAGGGTTGTCTTTCCTATTTGGCGTTTGTAAGGGATGTTGAAGCTGAAACTCCTAGCATTGATTCAGTTCCAGTTGTGAGGGATTTTCCTGATGTATTCCAGCAGACCTATCGGGCATGCCGCCGGGCAGGGATATTGATTTTGGCATTGACCTGGTGCCAGGCACTCAGCCCATCTCTATTCCGCCATATCATATGGCACTAGCGGAATTGAAAGAATTGAAGGAGCAGCTTCAGGAGCTCCTAGATAAGAGGTTCATTCAGCCGAGTGTGTCACCATGGAGAGCGCCAGTTCTGTTTGTGAAGAAGAAGGATGGCACAATGAGAATGTGCATCGATTATAGGCAATTGAACAAAGTAACAGTGAAGAACAAGTATCCCCTACCTCGCATTGATGATTTGTTTGACCAGCTTCAGGGAGCGAGGGTGTTTTCCAAGATTGATCTCCATTCGGGTTATCACCAGTTGAAGATCAGGGATTCAGATATTCATAAGACTACTTTCAAGACTAGATATAGTCATTATGAGTTTTTTGTCGCGTCTTTCGTGCTGACCAATGCCCCAGCAGCGTTCATTATCTGATGAACAATGTATTTCGGCCTTATATGGATTTGTTCATTATTGTTTTCATTGATGATATTATGGTGTACTCGCATAGTCAGGAGGAGCACGCGCAGCATTTGCGAGTTGTACTGCAGAGATTAAGGGAGGAGAGGCTTTATGAAAAGTTCTCCAAGTGTGATTTTTGGCTCGATTCAGTGGCTTTCTTGGGACACGTGGTGTCCAGTGAGGGTATCCAGGTTGACCCAAAGAAGATAGAGGCGGTGCAGAGTTGGCCTAGACCGTCCTCAGCCACAGAGATTCGTACTTTTCTTGGGTTGGCAGGCTATTATCGTCGGTTTGTTCAGGGTTTTTCCTCTATTGCGTCGCCCTTGACCTAGTTGACTCAGAAGGGTGTTTCATTTGTATGGTCGGATGAGTGTGAGGAGAGCTTTCAGAAGCTCAAGACAGCTTTGACCACAGCTCCAGTATTGGTTTTGCCGTCAGCTTCAGGTTTATATACTGTATATTGTGATGCTTCGAGATTTGGGATTGGTTGTGTATTGATGTAGGAGGTAGAGTTATTGATTATGCTTTTCGTCAGTTGAAGCCCCATGAGCAGAACTACCCCATTCATGATTTGGAGTTAGCTGCTATAGTTCATACATTGAAGATTTGGAGGAATTACTTGTATGGCGTATCTTGTGAGGTATTCACCAATCATCGTAGTCTTTAGCATTTGTTCAAGCAAAAGGATCTTTATTTGAAGCATCATAAATGGCTAGAGTTACTTAAGAATTATGATATTACCATTTTGTATCACCCGGGGAAGGCCAATGTAGTGGCCGATGCGTTGAGCCGAAAGGCGGTGAGTATGGGAAGCTTGGCATACATTCCAGTTGAGGCGAGGCCATTTGCAGTTGATGTTCAGGAATTGGCCAATCGATTTGTAAGACTAGATATTTCAGAGCCTAGTCGGGGTGTTGGGTTGTGTGATTTTTCGGTCTTCTTTGTACGACTGCATCAGAGAGTATCAGCATGATGATCCGCATTTGCTTATCCTTAAGGACAGGGTATAGCATGATGATGCTAGGGACGTGACCATTGGTGATGATGGTGTGTTAAGGATGCAGGGCCGGATTTGCGTGCCTAATATGGATGGGCTTCGGGAGTTGATATTGGAGGAGGCCCATAGCTCGCGGTATTCCATTCATCTGGGTGCCGCAAAGATGTATCAGGATATTAGACAGCACTATTAGTGGCGGAGGATGAAGATAGATATTGTGGAGTATGTAGCCCGGTGTCTTAATTATCAGCAGGTGAAATATAAGCATCAGAGACCGGGTGGCTTGCACCAGCAGATGGTTATTCCTGAGTGGAAGTGGGAGAGTATCACTATGGATTTTGTTACTGGACTCCCATGGACTTTGAAGAAATTTGATGCTATTTGGGTGATTGTAGACAGGCTGACCAAGTCCGTGCACTTCATTCCAGTTTGTACTCCTTATTCTTCAGAGCAGCTGGTAGAGATTTATATTCAGGAGATTGTTCGATTGCATAGTGTCCTAGTTTCCATCATATCAGATCGGGGCACTCAGTTTACCCCTCAGTTTTGGTAGGCTGTTCAGCGAGAGTTGGGTACACAGGTACAGTTGAGCACGGCCTTTCACCCTCAGACGGATGGGCAGTCTGAGCGCACCATTCAGATATTGGAGGATATGCTACGTGCCTGTGCTATTGACTTTAGAGGGTCATGGGATCAATTTCTACCGCTTATAGAGTTTGCCTACAACAACAGCTACCAGTCAAGCATTCAGATGGTTCCGAATGAGGCTTTATATGTGAGGTGATGTAGATCTCCAGTTGGTTTGTTCGAGCCCGGTGAGGCTAGGCTATAGATTTGGTCCAGGATGCATTGGAGAAGGTGAAGGTGATTCAGGAGAGACTCCGTACAGCGCAGTCGAGATAGAAGAGTTATACGGACAAGAAGGTTCGAGATGTATCCTATATGATTGTGACAAGGTCCTGCTGAAGGTTTCACCTACAAAGGGTGTTATGAGATTCGGAAAGAAAGGGAAACTGAGTCCGCGGTTCATTGGGCCTTTTGCGGTACTTAGGAGGATTGGGGAGGTGGCTTATGAGCTTGCCTTTCCACCCAGCTTGTCGGGCGTGCATCCAGTTTTTCATGTTTCTATGCTCCGGAAGTATATTGGGGACCCGTCCCATGTTCTGGATTTCAATGCAGTTCAGTTGGAGGGCGATTTGACTTATGATGTAGAGCCAGCAGCCATTTGGGATCATCAGGTTCGAAAGTTGAGGTCAAAGGATGTTGCTTCGATGAAGGTGCGGTGGAGAGGTTGGCCCGTAGAGGTAGCTACCTGGGAGACCGAGCGGGAGATGCGGAGCAGATACCCTCACCTATTTGAGATTTCAGGTATGTTTCTTGACTCGCTCGAGGACAAGAATTTGATTGAGTTGGGGAGGATGTGATGACCCGACCCATCGTCACGTGAGTTACCGCCCCATTTCCCCCATTTTTTGCTTCTTTATACTTCATTATAAGTGTTTAGTGTAAACGAGTTAGTTTGGATTGGTTTTAGAAGGAAATGAGACACTTAGTCTCTTTAAGGAAGGCTTAGTTTGGAAAAATCAACTGGATATTGACCTATATGTTAGAGGGCTCGGATATGATTTCCGATGGTTTGGTTAGCTTTGGGGGATGATTTGTGACTTAGTAGTGTGATCGGAAGTGTTTTTGGAGGTTCGGTATAGAATTAGGCTTGAATTAGCGAAGTTAGTATTTTGGTGAATTCCGGTTGATAGGTGAGATTTTAATCCGAGGGTCGGAATGGAATTCCGAGAGTTGCTGTAACTTCGTTATGTGATTTAGGATGTGTGAGCGCAAAATTTCAGGTCATTCGGAGGTGATTTGGTTGGGTTTTTTATCGAATGCGTATTTCGAAAGTGTTTGAAGAACTTAGGCTTGAATTCGATAAGAAATGATGGTTTTAGTATTATTTGAGGTATTTTTATGATTGCAACAAGTTTGGGTGATGTTTTAGGATATGTTGGTGCTTTTGTTTTAGGTCTCGGGGGCCTGGGGTAAGTTTCGGATGGTAAATCGGACCATTTTTGAAGTTTTGGAGTCGCAGATTTTTGGAGTTCAGTGTTGCAGAAACTAACCCATCGCATTCGCATAAGGTGAGTCGCGAACGTGTTGAAGGAAATTTGAGGGCCAGGATTTGGGCCTTCGCATTCGCGTAAGGTTAGGAGATCAGGCATCGCGTTCGCACGAAGATCTTCGTGTTCGCGTAGAAGGGCTGGGGTCCAGTGGTGAACTGCCTTCCACGTTCGCGTTTGGATGACGCGTTTGCTTAGGCTTAGAGATCCAAGGCTTCGCATTCGCGGGAAGTGGACCGCGTTCGCAAAGGGTAAATTGGTCAGTGGAAAAGTTTGTTCATCGCGAACGCGAGTGGGCCCTTGCGTTCGCATAGAGTAAAAGGTCAGCTGACAGAAGGGTTTTTAATAATAATTCATCTGCGAGCCCAAGTTATTTTCCACAATTGTTGAGCATCTTGAGAGCTTTTTGGGAGAAATTGAATAGGGTTTCGACTGGGATTGATTGGAGGTGATTCCTATGATCTAAAAACATGATTTACTTGTAGAATCAACCTACAAATTCATGAAAACTTAGCAAAAAAGGGAAGAACTAGGGCTTGAGTTTTGATATTTCAAATTGGATTTTGATGGGTTATTTGAGCTCAGATTTGGGAGTTCTTGGTATGTATGGACTCGTGGCGAGATAAGGAACCCGTTGATGTGAAAAAATTTCTAAGTTTTAAGAAGTGGGCCCGGGACTCGGGTTTTGCTAATTTCGAGATTTTTGCTATTTTTCGATCCTTTTCGATTGGGTTATGTTTCCCTAGCCTATTATGATGTATTCGTTGTGGCTTTGGCCAGATTCGATGTGCGAGGAGGCCGATTTGCGAGGCAAGGTCATAGCGAGCTAGGAATTTGGCCGGCTTGAGGTGAGTAATAGATGTAAATGACGTCCTGAAGGTTTGAAACCCCGGATTTGCACATCGTAGTGCTATATTGAGGTGACTTGCACGCCGGATAGCGAGCGTAGGGTAGAGCACCATTGTGGATTGTGACTTGGTCCGTACCGATAGATGAATTTACTGCGTATTTAACTGTATTTCACTTGTTATCATTATAATCTGAGTTGATTGCCTTATTTGGGCTTCGTGCCAACTGATTGAATCCTTCAGAGATTGCTATTACTGGTTTCTTACCATTTTTACCTATTATTGAACTCAGTCCTAGTGTTCAATATTGTTTTTGCAAACTCAGCCATCTTTTCTCAAAACTGAAACTAAATTAATATTTCTAACGAAGTTTGGGGCTGAATATTTCTATATTATTGTGTCCGAGGGGCTTAGGTAATTCTGGACTACGTATGGGATCGGGTTGCGCGCCACAGCGATATTGTATTGATATTGATATGAGGCCGAGGGCCTAGTTAATGCCACGAGATGGCTTTATATTGCGCTTGGGCCGTAAGGGGCCCCTCCCGGAGTCTGCACACCCCCAGTGAGCGACGTCGACGATAAATAAATGGACTGGGCTGCACGCTGCAGCGGGTACTAGAGAGTACCGTACTATGTGTTGCATTTCATATTTAACTATCATTTATTTACTTATCTATTATTACAGTATTTTCATAATTGTTTTCATCAATTTACTGGCTTTATACTACTTGGTTTAAACTGCTGCATTTGTAGCTTACATTGTGCCTATTCAGAATTTCTTATTCTCAGCCTTTATTTATGTTTATTACTCACTGGGTCGGAGTACTCACATTACTCCCTACACGTTGCGTGCAGATCCAGGTACATATGAGGCTGAGTGAGGACTTCTCTGCCGAGCAACTTATCCGGGAGTATCAAGGTAGTTGCATTGACATCCGCAGTCCTGATCTTCCCTTTTATCTTATTGCTTCATTTCCGCATTTCTTTAGACCGATATGAAGTAGGTTGATACTCATGTATTTGAGGCTCAGACTTGTGACACCGGATTCTTCGGGCTATGTAGTAGTTTTATATTTGGGATTCCGCATGTTTTAACTCTATTTCATATTTTCAGTATTATGACTTACTAATTGATCTGTGTTAATTAATTCATGAATTGTATAAAAATGGTTAAGGGTATTAAATTAGTCGGGCTTGCTTAGCAATGTGTTGGGCGCCATCACGATCGGGATTGGGGTCATGACATAAATCTTTTATTTTCCCCCAAGTCACAGGAATGCACAACTTTATATTGTTGAAAGCAATCCTAGTCTAATACTCCACAAGTAACCCC
>MU699373.1:0-13606 GCA_026770625.1 Nicotiana glauca | reverse complement strand
CCCCCCCCCCAAAATCCCATGATAGTTCAACCATCATAATCTAACTAATAAGAGATGCACGTGGAAAAAGGGTAGTACTTGATTTGATCAAGTTGTAGATTGGAAAGATAAATTTAATATGCTAAAGCAAATTGCCAGACAGAGAGCAAATATGAAATAAAAAGAAGCAACTCAATACAATCATGTAGAGAAGTTATCAGGAGGATTCGACAAAGAAGAAGATGAAAATATGAGAAGTCAAAGGTAAGGCCAAGAAACACATATCATTTTTCAATTTGCCAATATATCGGTGAATAGTCATCAATAATTTTGTGATCTTGCTAGAAAATTTGCATTGCAAGAATCAGAAGTAAATATAGTACAATAAAACAGGAAAAAAATTATAAGAACGAATAATCAATTAGTGTAAAGAAACTAAAACCCAAAAAAAGTAGCAGAACTACTCACTGCTAGAAGGCGAGAGAATCAAAGAGGCTGCTAAAGATTTTTGATTTTGAGCCATAGAAGCAAAATAGAAAAGAACAAGTACGTCGCTATTCATTTGATCATTTCTAGGTCAAAAGACATGTTAGAATAATCATGTTTTAATGTTACCTTGATTTGTTTAAAGATTGTCGAAAATTCTGTAATTGATTACTCTTTGCATCTTCTAGTAGCTCAATGACACTTTTGTTTCCACCTACTCAAGCTTCATTAAGTGGATATTTTCCACCTGCAAAGATAAGATGATCTAGTACGTATTTTGAGTTGCCAAAAAAACATTTGTTTAATAATTATCAACCTCTGTTTGAAGGCATTAGGAAAGCAATCACATATGACCATGCAAGTCCTGATAATACAACGTTAAGTAGAAGAATACTTTACTGCATAGGCTTCTCAAATCTGCAACATAAAAATATTTTACATATAGAGCTGAAGCTGCAAACTTCAGTAAAGGATCAGACAACTCTTATTATGCTTGTAGTTCAAGGTGAACTCATTATCACCTTAGATAAACACTCCACAAAATTTAATTTGTTACTCTTTTTAATTTTCTTGTCATTTATGTCTCTTCTGACTTCATATCTATGTTGATGAGTTACTGAACTAATAATAACTTTAGATATTCTTTTTCACAAAGATACAGGAACAATCTTGTATTTTCTTCAGTTTAAGATATTTAAAACTCTCTAACCTTGTTTATTAAATAAGAGTGCGAGGTAACGCAGGGAAGTTTCTTTACCTTTTCAATTAAGGTGAATCAATTTCTAAATGCCAATTTTTAACAGCAAACTACATGAAAGAAAGAGTAACACATTTTAAATAAACAGCAACGTCACATCAGGCCCTTGCTATCACTTTTTTGCACAGATTATATCAAGTTTTTAGCCATTATATTGGAAGAATATATTTTTTAAAAGGTAATCTGCATTCCTTAGTAGAAAAGTTTTATTCACCGAAGTCTGAAAATGTTGAGTAGACACAAGAACACGCAATTATCACAATGTAGAGTGTGTTGGGTTTGTTATTTAATAAATAATAACAAAAGAGGTGTGAACGAAAAATGGTGGGAAAAGAAATGGAGGGATGACCCGCAACCCGGTCCGGTCTAGCCCGTTTTTCTTTTTCGGATTAATTTAAATTCGTTTTAAATTTTCCGCAAAAATTTCCAACATCCATGACTGTTCTGAAAGGCTGCAAACCTCTTCAGAGGGTCACACCTGTTCCAACAGCCCTGAAAGGTTGCAAACCTCTTCAGAGGGTCACACCTGTTCCAACAGTCATGACTATTCTGAAATGTTGCAAACCTCTTCAGAAACATCACCAAGTTGGCTATAAATAGACCTTCAAATTCCAGAATATTTACTTATGAAATTTTCTGAATCTTCTTCTTCTTCTTCTGCACAAAATATTCTAGTGTGTTTTACAACCATCGAGTGGTTCGCATATATTCCAAAACCTCGGGTACTTGAGGGGAATAATTTTCTTAAGGACACACTGTGTATTCAGTGGGCTCGATTTGTTCCGACAACGTTTTTCCAGAATTTATTTTGAAGAAGTTTACTGTTTTCGGAATTTAATTTCTACTAACTTTCTGTTTCTGTTTTCAGAAAGATTATTATTTAATTTACAGCAATACAGATTTATAACAATCTTAAGGAAATTATAGAGAATTAAAATTCGATGATCGACAGAGGAAAAGATAATGTTTGGAATCCTTGGATAAACTGCTGAAGGTTAAAAGTTTTCATTGGTATTTTGTTTCTAAGCTGTTATATTGGGATTACAATGCCATACGAATTACGAAATATTCTAACATGTTGGTCTGGACGTTTGGTTCACTGGTTTGTGTATACATTCCAGTGATTGAAGAGAAGCCAAATCAGATTCAAAGTTGGTTCACAACTATTAGTATATTGTTCAACTTTCCAAGGCCATGAAGATGTGCCAATTTTATTTTTATTTTGGAAAGTTGGTTCTACTTTAAGAGAAGTACTTAGTGATACTAATTGTTGAAAGTGATTGATCTCACTTGGCTAACTGCTTATGTATTTTCTTATTGCTTGTGATGTGGAGAAAATAATTCAGTTGACTGAAAGTCGCCATTGAGTCTGCAAAAGAAACGGCTTGAATATATGTTAGAAAACGCAAAGGCCTTTAATTGACTCATGCATTAGACAAGGAATATATTCCCTCGCTTGATTAAAAATTACATCATTAACAATTTGGAGGTTAATTTCGGTATTTCCATTTAAGCAATTTATTCTTTGTCAATTCATTTTGTTGGAAATATTCTTGAGATAATCAAAAGTGTTGTAATGGTTTAGTTGGAAAGCCATTTAAAAGAAAATTTAAAATCATCGTGACTTTGTAATGCCGTTATGGAGATTAAAATCTTCGTGATTTTCTACACGTTCTGAGATTAAAATCTTTGTGACTTTCTACTCATTTGACGGAGATTAAAATCTATGTGACTTTATACTCGTTTTTAAGATTAAAATCTTAGTGATTTTCTACTCCAATTTATTATTTGGTTTGAAGATTAAAAATTTCACCGTTTATTAAATTTGATTGCATCACATATTATTCGGTTTGAAGATTAAAAACTTCACCGCTTATTTGATCTAATTGTATTAGATGTTACTCATTTTGAAGATTAAAAACTTCATCGTTTATTAATTCTGAATGTGTCAGATTGGTTTGAAGATTAAAAGCTTCACCATTTATTAATTCTGGCTATGTAGTGACACAAACAACAATTCTTGTGATTGGCTCAATAACGTAATAGGGGCGTTGAATATAAATCTCCTTTTGAAGAAATATGTTTGGAATATGAAATTATTCACCAAACAATCGCCCCTTAGTTACCGCAATCTAATAGAATTGCGGAAAGAAGGATTAGAACATTAAAGGAGATGATAAAATACCTTGTTGTAAGTTCTAGTTTACCCCAGATCTTGTGAGGAGAAGCTATTCTTACCGCTAACTAAATACTCAATTGAGTTCCCCATAGCAAAACGCAATTCATTCATATGAAAAATGAATGAAAGGAAGAAAACCTAACTTAAAATATTTCCAAGTGTGGGGGGCATTTGGGTAAAGTGCAATTTCTTAAACACAAAAGGATAAAAATCAGATCGAAAACTGTTGATTCCATTTTTATAAGATATGCAATAAATCGTAAGGCATAACGTTTTCTGATTCATAAATAAGAAAATCATGATATTAATATTAATACGGTAATTGAATAAGATAATGCTGAATTCTTTGAGAATATTTATCCGTATAAAATAAAATGTAAGTCGTCTAATGAAAGACCTAAACGACCTCTGGAAGAACCAAAGGAAAATACTCCAAGTATAGAAGATCCAAGGCATAGCAAACGTCAAAGAACTTCCTTTGGACCAGATTTTGTGACATTCTTGCTTGAAAATGAGCCTCAAACTTTTAAAGCAGTTATGTCGTCTTCTGATTCAGCATTTTGGAAAGAGATAGTCAATAGTGAGATTCAATCAATTTTGGATAACTATACATGGGAATTGGTTGACCTTCCTCCAGGAAATAAGCCTTTAGGTTCGAAATGGATCTTCAAACGGAAAATTAAAGCTGATGGCACTATTGATAAATATAAGGCAAGACTTGTTGTCAAATGTTATAGACAAAAGGAAGGCCTTAATTACATTGGCACTTACTCGCCAGTAACAAGGATAACATCTATTAGCGTGTTAGTGGCACTAGCGGCGGTGTATGGCCTTGAAATCCATCAAATGGATGTTAAAACAGCTTTCTTAAATGGAGAATTGGAGGAAAAGATTTACATGGAACAACCTGAGGGTTTTGTTCTTCCTGGTAAAGAAAAGAAAGTTTGTAAACTTGTTAAGTCACTTTATGGACTTAAACAAGTACCCAAAAATGGCATGCAAAATTTGACCAAATAATGTTGGCAAATAGATTTAAAAGCAACGAGTGTGACAAATATGTTTACATTAAAAACACTCCAAGTCATGAAGTCATTGTTTGTTTATATGTTGATGACATGTTGATAATGAGCAAAAGTATGACAGATATAAATGCTACAAAACGCATGTTGTCTAGCAAATTTGACATGAATGACTTAAGAGTTGCTGATGTGATCTTAGGAATAAGAATTCACAAGACTCCACAAGGTCTAGCATTATCATAGTCTCACTACATTGAAAAGGTACTTGACAAGTTCAAGTATTTGGATTTCAAAATTGCCAAGACTCCAATTGACATGAGTTATGCACTTCAAAAGAATGAAGGTAAAAGTGACTCACAACTGGACTATGCAAGATTATTGGGAAGTTTGATGTATATCATGAATTGTACGCGACCAGATATAGCATGTGCTATTAGCAAACTGAGTCGGTTTATAAGTAATCCCAATCAAATACATTGGATGGAATGAAACGAGTTTTAGTGTATATGAAACATACCAAAAATTATGCTTTGCATTACAACAAATATCATTCTGTGATCGAGGGATATAGTGATGCAAATTGGATCACTGGATCATCTGAAGTTTAATCCACGAGTGGATATATTTTCATAATTGGGGGTGGAGCAGTATCTTGGAAATCATCCAAACAAACGTGCATCGTCCGTTCTACAATGGAATCTAAATTCATAGCTTTAGATAAGACCGATGAGGAAGCTGAATGGCTTCAGAATTTCTTGGAAGATATTTCATTTTGGCCCAAACCTTTGGCACCTATATGTATACATTGTGATAGTCAAGCGGCAATAGGTAGGGCACGGAGCGTTATGTATAACGAAAAATTTTATCATATTCGACGGAGACACAATACCGTTAGACAACTACTCTCTAGTGGGTTATCACAATTGACTATGTAAAGTCAAGAGATAACGTGTCGGATCCACTTACAAAAGGCCTATATAGAGAGGCGGTTGAAAGATCATCAAAGGGAATGGGGTTAAAGGCTTAGGACAAGTCATCATGGTGGTAACTCTACCTAGCAGACTGGAGATCCCAAGAGCTAGGTTCAAAAAGATCAAACAAATTTATGAATGATGGTTCAACATTATCAACTAACTCAACCCATTCTCATGATGAAGACAATGTTCAAAAATGAGGTAAAGCATTAAGGCTTTTTGATGAGTCAATAAAGCTTAAAGCTTTTTAATGATTTGCTAAGTTTGGCAGGATATGACCAGATAGTGTATCTTTAAGATTATACGTTTAGGAATCACCTATGTGAGTGTGAAGTGTAAGCCGCTTCAAGGAGAATAAAAGTAAAGGTACATTCTCTAAGCACTCATGAAACCATGCGGTGTTCATGGCTGAAACGAACACAACTGTGAGAACCATAGATGGTTAAGAATTGATTATGTGACTTATGTTGTCTAGGTATATAACAAAGCTCGACGGTTCAAATATATCAAATCTACCGATTGACCGAGTATATCCGATATAAGTTCACTACGAAAAGTTCAAAGGGAAACTTACTTATCCAGAGGCAATCAATTCTTGCTTGTAAAATACACACACGCCCGTGCAGTCCTTTAAGTTTATAGTCATTCCCCATTCATGTGGGGGATTGTTGGATTTGTTATTTAATAAATAATAACAAAAGAGGTGTGAATGAAAAATGATAGGAAAAGAAATAGAGGGATGACTCGCGACCCGGTCCGATCTAGCCCGTTTTTCTTTCCCGGATTCATTTAAATTCGTTTTAAAGTTTCCGCAAAAATTTCCAACAGCCATGACTATTCTGAAAGGTTGCAAACCTCTTCAGAGGGTCACACCTGTTCCAACAGCCATGACTATTCTGAAAGGTTGCAAAACTCTTCAGAAACATCACCAAGTTGGCTATAAATAGACCTTCAAATCCCAGAATATTTACTTACGAAATTTTCTGAATCTTCTTCTTCTTCTTCTGCACAAAATATTCCAGTGTGTTTTATGACCATCGAGTGGTTCGTCGATCACCAAAGTTTTAGGTATCAATATACTGGTGAGTTAAATCGTTCTATCCTGGGAGGATATATTCCAAAACCTCGGGTACTTGAGGGGAATAATTTCCTTAAGGACACACTGTGTATTCAGTGGGCTCGATTTGTTCCTACAACGTTTTTTCAAAATTTATTTTGAAGAAGTTTACTGTTTTCGGAATTTAATTTCTATTAACTTTCTGTTTCTGTTTTCAGAAAGATTATTATTTAATTTACAGCAATACAAATTTATAACAGAGTGTAACATGATGCAAAGAAGATGAAACAAAACATAACTGTAGAACCATCAGTAACATACAGGCGCAACAAAGATGTTGGAGAAAGGCTGTAAATTAAGAAGAAAAGCAAGCAATCCAATGAATTCTGGTTTGGAGAAAATGACTAAATTTATTTCAGCTCATTCTCATAACAGAAAAGCATTAACGATTAGGTTGTAAACATATTCCCAATCCAAATTTTGACAGTCAAATGAATTCCAAGGGTAGGCCTTTCCACCAAACAATCCACTAAAAATTTCAACATGTGGCTCAAAGGACTGAACGATCGAAAGAAATTAAATAAAAAAATATGAAAAAGAAAAAAGAGACCTCAATCTTTCCGAAAAAATCGTAACCAATCAATCTACATGTAAAAATCTGTAGTTGTCCCATCCACCTTCAAAGCCTAACACAAAAACTGGTTGTACCATCAAATAGGGCACACAAATTAGGGGAAAATAGCAGTAATTTTGATATAGATGGTACAAAATCCACAAGCAAGAGTTGCAAAGTTCAAAGAGATGAAGATGAAAGAGTAACAGGAAGAAGACATGAACCAGACAAAGTAATAGTGACCAAATGATACGCGGCAGTGCACTTATTCCTTTGTCGCAATTAGCATGACTTAGCAGCAACCGAAGTTGTCTCATTCAAATCAAGTTAAATGCAATATTTCTCCTTCTTTGTCGCACGACTTGATAGTAAGTAGAAGCTTTAATTAAGCCTTAAAACCTAAACTTTGAGACTTCAAAATTAGACCACTTGATTGCAACCAAAAGCTTTGAGAGTTGAAGCCCGACTCTTAAATAAACAAAAAGATTGAAAATCATGAACGGTGACCCTTCAATTTTGAAGCAACATCACAAAGAGAACGACGAAGTAGAACGAAGGAGGAGAACATGAATCAGTATTTTGGTGCTTAGGGCTTAAGCTCAAAAACACACCTAAGGGGATATGTAGTTGTTACACATTGATTTGAGGTGGAAGGACTAATACGGTGGCCATTCAATTTTTGAGATTAGAGAACACGTTTCATTTGATTCTATCAAAGGTGTAATATGCCAGGGTACAGAGCTGATGCTAAATTATCGAATTACCCAAGTCACTAAGCAAACATGTCGAAAAACTTTGAAGAGTAATAAATGTGCAATTGTTACTCACCAAATCTGACAAAGTCTTGTCTTCCTAAATGCGCTCCCTAGACAAAAAAAAAGAAATTATTATTTCTATATATGTTGACACCGGCCATGCATATTAATTAACTATCAATTATTACGCATATGAAAACATTTAAAATTTCTTATTTAGTCTGTTTATAGGTTGCATGTGACTTGTGTCGAATTTCTACACTACAAGTGTCACGACCCGAATTTCCCACCCTCAGCAGTCGTGATGGCACCTATTTGTGAAAGCTAGGCAAGCCGCATAATATAGAATCATTAACCCTTTTATTAGCCCTTTTTAACAATTTAAATGAACATGCATTCATCAGTTAAATATTAGCGATAAATAAATACATGTGGAAGAAAAAATCAGATAACTTAGTCAAACCCAGTACGACCATACCAACATACACCTCTACCCGAATCTGGTGTCACAGTATCACAGACTAACTACGAATACTACATACAATATCTAGAAAGAAAGGTACAATCTGTCTTTGAAGTAAATGGACATAGAAAATACATAAAGATAGAGGATAACGTCGGGCCTGCGGACTCCTATAGGACTAACTCGGGATCTCTGACTGGACTGAAGGCAGGCACCCAAAACTATGGTCCAAAAGCTGCCGCTCCATGATCTGCACATACTGCAGAGTGTAGTATCAGCACAACCGATCTCATGTGGTTGTAAGTGCCTGGCATAATCCCGGCGAAGTAGTGACGAGCCTAGGACCAAACTCCAAATAAACCTGTGCAGTATAAAATATGCAGCGAAAAATAAAATAAAAATAAACAAGTAAAGATGGGAGGGGGTACATGCTGCGGGGGAATACTAATACCAACACTAAATTAAGAGAAAGGCATGAGAATAATTTAGAATTTACAACAAAATAATAATAATATTGTTGCGGCGTGCAATCAGATCCATATCATTTATCACTGTTACGGCATGCAACCCGATTCAATTATATTATTGTTGTGTCGTTCAACCCCATTCATTTATGTCATTATTGCGGCGTGCAACCCGATACTATTGCAGCGCACAAACCGATCCAAATATAATATTGTTGCGGCGCGCCACCCGATCTATGTATAATATTGTTGCGGCGAGCAACCCGATCAAAATATAATATTATTGCGGCGTGCAACCCGATCCAATATAATATTATGGCGGCACGCAAACCGATCCATATATAAAATTCAACACCAGTCGCAACAAGAGTCCCAGCAAGAGACCAATAAGAAACAACGCTATTCCGGCAAGGGAATCGACAGTGTAAGTAAATACGTCTCGGCAAGGGACCAACAATCAACTATAACCAAATTCGCTCCGGCATCTAACTATATCAACTAGCACCAATACTCAATCATAAGTAATCTCCACAAAAATAAACACAATACTTGCTCAACACAGAGAGTCAACAACTTAGGCATTTGTAGCATTTAGTAAGAACACAACAATTTCACTTTCAGACTCACGGTCATGCTTGATACCAAATGTATAGATACTCGTCACCATGCCTATACGTCGTACTCAACAACTAATACGTAGAAAATATGACACATATCCTAATCCTTCAAGCTAATGTTAGACTGAACACTTACCTCGAACTTCCACGGCCAACTCAAGCCTCAAACACCGCTTTTTCTTTTGAATTTTGTTCCAAATCAATTGTATCTAGAAATAATCAAATTAATAACATCAATAAACGCTAAACAATCCAATTCAAATGCCTAATTATAGATTTCCTATCATTCTTCCCAAAACGTCAAAAATCGACCCGGGGCCCGCTTGGTCAAAACATGAGGTTCGGACCAAAACCCAATTACTCGTTTACCTACGAGCCCGAATATATAATTAATTTCAAAATTCGACCCCAAAACGAGGTCTAAATCCCAATTATACAAAATGCCCTGACTCTACCCAAATCCCTAATTTTCTACCCTTAAGAACATGATTTAAGCCTATAAATCTAATGGGTGTTAATGAAAATCGAAGAAACTGAGTCTAAGATTACATACCTATGAATTTATGGTGAATTTCCCTGTCAAAAATCGCAATTTGGAGTTTGGAAAAAGAAGTTATGAAATTTTTGCTAAGTCCCATTTTTGCTTCTGTTTTAAAATCACTAGACAGGCCTTCATCACGTTCGCGATGGGTCAGGCTTAGGTGACCTTCGCGTTCGCATTCGCGATCAGTTGATCGCGTTCGGGAGTGCTTGGATGCGTTCGCGAAGGATACTCCCCCCACAGCCTCGCGTTCGCATCCCAAGCTCCACGTTAACAAACTGGAACTTGAGGAAATTGCCTTACGCATTCCCCAGTGGGACCACGCGAACGCGAAGAACAAAACCTCTGTGCACTGAGACAGCAAAAACCTGCAACTTTTTCCAAGTTCGAAACCTTCCGAAACTCACCCGAGTCCTCGGGGCTCCAAACCAAACATTAATACTAACTCAAAAATATCATATGAACTTATCCGTGCGATTAAATCGCCAAAAGAACCTCTTAAACAACGAATTTAGCATAAAATCTAAAAAAAATACCTCAAAACTTCCAAAATACCAATTTTCAAAACTACGGGTCCGAATCACCTCAAACGACTTCCGTTTCTTACCAAATTTCACAGACTCATCTTATTTTACATATAAGACATGTACCGGGCTCCGAAAACAAAATACGCGCCCCATACCATCAAATTTTAAATGCATGTCATTTTCAAAACTCATAAATAATTCCAAAAAATAATTTTCTTTAAAAAATTTATTTCTCGGGCTTGGGATCTCGAAATTTGATTCCGGATATATGCCCAAGTCCCATATTTTCCTACAGACCCTCCGGGACCGTCAAATTATGGGTCTGAATCCATTTACCCAAAATGTTGACCGGAGTCAACTTAAATTCAATTTTAAGTCAAAATTTATTATTTTTCACAGATTTTTACATTATGGCTTTCCGGCTATGCGCCCGAACTGCGCATGCAAATCGAGGTGATGCCGAAAGAGGTTTTTAAGGCCTTAGAATGCAGCATTTATTTCTAAAACAAGTGATAACCCACCTCTAAAACAATTGTTCGTCCTCGAACGGACATAAGAAGGAAGTACCTGAGTCCGGGAAAAGATAGAAATAACAGCTCCGCATATCGGAGTCGGACTCCTAGGTCGATCCCTCAACAGGCTGACCTCTCCACTGAACACAAACAGAAGGAAAACTCTTCGATCTCAACTCACGAACCTGCCGGTCTAGAATAGCTACCGGATCCTTGTAACGATCCGACCTGTCATCTCATGAGAACCACTCCGTTTCCCCTATTTTATGCTTCTTCATGTTTTATTATCAGTATTTGGTGTGTTTGAGTTGATTTGGATTGGTCACTTAGTCTCTTTAAGGAAGACTTGGTTTGGAAAAGTCAACAGAAGTTGACTTATGAGTTATGAGGCTCAGATGCGATTTTTGGTGATTCGGATAGCTTCGGGGGTTGGTTTGTGATTTAGAAGTGTTATCGGAATTGATTTTGGCGGTACAGTGTATAATTAAGCTTGAATTGGCGAACTTAGTATTTTGGCGAATTTTGGTTGATAGGTAAGATTTTGATCCGTGGGTCGAAATGGGATTCTGAGAGTTGTTGTAGCTTCGTTGGGTGATTTTGGATATGTGTACAAAATTTCAGGTCATTCGGAGGTGTTTTGGTCGGGTTTTTGATCGAATGCGTGTTTCGGAAGTTTTAGAAGAACTTAGGCTTGAATTCGATGTGATTTGATGGTTTTTGTGTCGTTTGAGGTGTTTTGACAATTGGAATAAGTTTGGATGATGTTTTGGGATGTGTCTATGCTCTTGGTTGAGGTTCCGGGGGCCTCGCGGTAATTTCGGATGGTTATCAGAGAAGTTGGAATTTGGTTGCAGCTGAAGAATTTGTGCTTCTGGTATTTTCGCATCTGTGGTTGGTGGACCGCAGATGCGAGTTGTTTATCGCAGAAGTGAAAAAGGAGGCAGGTGAGCTGGACCGCAGCGGAATCGCAGATACGGAAGATGCTCGCAGATGCGGCTTAGGGCGGTTTAATGAATTCCGCAGAAGCGGGCATTTTGACCGCATATGCAGAAGCCGCAGATGCGGTATTTTGACCGCAGATGCGGTAATTGCGGGGTATAATGTTATAATCTTATTTCACCCGTGATTTGGGTCATTTTTCCTCCATGGTTGATCATTTTGAAAGTTTCTTGGCGGAGATTAAAGAGGGATTTGAGGGGAATCGATTGGAGGTAAGATTTGTGATCTCAATACTCGTTTTTATTGTGAAATCCACCTAGAAATTCATGGAATGTAAGAAACTTGGGCTTGAGTTTTTGATATTTCAAATTGGGATTTGATGGGTCATTTGAGCTCTAATTTGAGAGTTCTTGGTATATATGGACTCGTGGAGAGATAAGAAACCCGTTGATATAAAAAATTGAGATTTGAGAAGTGGACTCGGGGCTCGGGTTTTGGTAATTTCGGGATTTGTACCCATTATTGATTGTTTTTTGCTTGGGCTTTGTTCCCTTAGCATATTGTGATGTATTCGCTCTGATTTCGGTTAGATTCGACGCGTGTGGAGACCGATTTGAGGAGCAAAGGCGTCGCGAGCTAGAGATTTCGCCGGTTTGAGGTGAGTAATGATTGTAAATGATATTCTGAGGGTTTGAAACCCCGGACTTGCATATCATAGTACTATATTGAGGTGACTTGCACGTTGGATAGCGAGCGTGGGGTAGAGCATTGGGGATTGTGGCTCGGTCCATCCCGATTGATGAATTTACTGTGTATTTAACGGAAATTACTTGTTATCATCATAATTTGGGCGGATTGCCATACTTGGGTTTCGTGTCAATTATTTGTTGTTGTTGATAATTCCTCACTGATTTAATTATATATTTGAACTCAATCATGTATTTTCCACTATTTTAAAAACTCAGCCAAGTTATTATGCCTTAAATACACGAAAAGATATTTTCATAAAATGTTATGGGCTGAGCATTATACTTTATTATTGCCCGAGTGGCTTACGTGATTTTGTTGACTGAGTAAGGCCGAGGGCCTGTACTGTGAGGATACTTATGGATCGAGCTGCACGCCGCAACGGTATTATATTGATATTGAGGCCGAGAGCCTGATTGATGCCACCAGATGGCTTGATATTGCGCTTGGGCTATAAGAGCCCCTCTGGAGTCTGTACACACCCCCAGTGAGCGCCGTCGACGTTAAATAGATCGGGCTACATGCCACAGCGGTATGTGGATCGGGCTTCACGCTGCAGTGGTACTGGTACTGTTTGATGTGTTTACCTTATTTCATTTGTCTGCTATTATATGTTGTTGTGCTTCTTCTTGCAATATTTACCTATTGTTCTGTTATTATCTAATAATCGAGTGTGGTGCCTGAGAGGAGGACTTATGTGCTTATCTGCACTATTGTTTTTCTGCATTCATTTGCATAACTGTTGAAAAAGTTATTTTTCAAAGAGATTTTAAACTAAGCTAAGATATTTCTAAAGGTTTTATAGCTTCACCGCTTTCTCTCAAAGGGCTTTTCACTGCTCTTATATAGCATGTGTCACACCTCTTTTTTACGGTGCTTTACATACTCCGGCGAAAGGGATGTAAACATAAAAAGAGTTTTTCCAATTAAAGGACGGTTGAAACGGGATTCTTTTATTTAAAAGATTCAGAGTCGCC
>MDKF010041474.1:0-37606 GCA_026770625.1 Nicotiana glauca | reverse complement strand
TAATTAATTCCCTTTTATTTATTTTTTTTTAATTTTTTGGAATTCTTTACGTGGGGTAAAAATCACGTGCTCACAAGTGTGCAGCTGAAAGTTATTATACTTCCTACTACTTGAAATACATTTCTCTAATTCTAAAGGTCTAATGTTTCAATTAATTACAAATCACGTTAAATTGGTATTACTGACAGCATATTAGCATTTTGCTAGGCATTCACTGATTTACTTGACTAAGACATACTTCACATGTCCTAAGTCAATCAAACACCAAATATATGTGCTATCATCAGAGTTCAGTAGTTCAAATTATACAGTTCACAATTCACAGTTCAGTAATTATACAGTTCACAGTTTAGAGATATAGTAATTGCAAAATGAAAACAAAACTAATCTAAACTACTGTAGAACCATCAGAACAATTGGCAACCACTTCATTTCATTTTAGCTTGTGATGTACATTGACATGAGCTCAGAATGTGTACCTTGAGTCAAAGTACAATAAGATGAAGGAGAATCAGTAGCAAATAGCAAAGCAGCAGCTCATATACAGCCCAACAAATAGCACCAGAATCAGTCTGGAATTGAAATGCGAAAACACAGTTCCAACAATCCACCAAACAGACTTGAGTAAACCAAAATGATTTGAAATTAACCCAAGAAATGATTTCTGAACTTCAGCAAATAGAAACAACCCAAAACAACTTGAACAAAACCCAAAATGACTTGAAATTGAAGCTAGAAACAATAGGAAACTCAGATGAAAACTAGCTTGCAATCAAACTCAAAATTTTAAGGCAACAATATTTGTTTTTGGAATTTTCTACTGGATTTTGGTATGTTTTTGGATTTTTGGCAGGAACTAAGATCTAGAAGAAAATTTGAACTATAGAAATGCAGATTTTTAACTTTCTTAGGTTTTGAAATTCAAATTTGAACTTCAGAACTTCAGAATGGGGTCTGGGGGGAAGATTGAAAGCTGGAATGTTTTTGGGGAATTTTCATAGTGTAAAAAAACTAGTAAATCAAGGAACTAGGCCTGCTTTTTATAGACAAAGGGGGGCAGAAATGTTCTAGAGGTTTTTACTCATTTTTCCCCCATTTTATTTTCAGAAATTGGTTATTAATCTCTAAATATATGGCTTGTTGCCCAAGTTACTGCATTAAGAATCCAGAA
Organism: Nicotiana glauca; assembly: GCA_026770625.1. Lineage (NCBI taxonomy): Eukaryota > Viridiplantae > Streptophyta > Magnoliopsida > Solanales > Solanaceae > Nicotiana > Nicotiana glauca. The sequence goes on along the minus strand of MDKF010041474.1, from coordinate 36,435 downwards.
AACTTACACTAAAGGCCCTTTCTAGAAGGACCTATGATATTCTAGCTTTGTTTTCTACCTATGAAATACCTATACTACCGTCATTTCTATTCTGAAATTACTGATCCTTAACAAACCATCCCATTTCGTGTGCCCAAACTACCCTTGGTTGCCCCTGAAATTACTAACACATCCAAACTATAACCCCCAACCCCTTTACCTTATACAAATAATTGTGGTTAAACCAAGTGATTCTACATCAGCTATATCCATACCTTAAGCCTAATTAACTTGAACACTGAACATTCAAAACTAAACTAATTAAACTAATAAAAATATTAATTCAATCAAACAAAATCAAACAATACCCAAATAGATTTGAAACTAAAATCTAACAGGAAACCAAATCAAATTGCAAAACTAATACTCATGTATTTAAACGAAATAACACATTACTTATCAGAATTTGCCAAACACCTAACTGAATCAAAATAAAACTAAAAGAGAATCTAACTACACTACAATTTGAACCCATTAGAATTAAACTAACAACAAAGACAAAACGAAAAAATTAAAATTAAGCTAACATGAAGCAATTACTGGAATTCAACTCAAATTGAAAGCAAAAGCAAAAAAAATGCATTAAAAAAAGGAGTTGAGAAACTTACTGATTTCGGTTTTAATGTATTAATTTGAAATTGGCCCGAGGTGACTTGGCTTGAAATTGCTTGACCAATATTAGTGTTTAACCGTGTATGTTCTATGAAAAAATACACGGATAAACCCTACAATAGTAAAGCCATCAACAGAAACCCTGACTCATAAAACTAGGGTTTAAAGTCGACCTTCAACTCAAAATTAGAAGATTTACAGGATGATTTGAGGTTATGGGCTACGAATTCGTAAAGAGAAGAGTGAGAAGACCACATGGTGTTAAGTTGGTGGGCTTTGGAAGACTTAGGGTTTTCATCGGAACTTTGATCCAAAATTTTAGAAGATGGGTTATGATTTGAGTGAAATTAAGGTCGGATTTGAGATGAGGGGGAGGAGGTGGTTATGTGGTGAAAATTTTGGGTCGTTTGGTAGTGACGCCGCCGTGGGCGACGGAGGCGGCGTCCACATATTTGATTATTCGAGCAGCTTGGGTTGGACTCGATGGATGATTCTTGGAGTTTTGGAAAGAGGAGATGAAGGCGATTAAGAAATGTAAATTTGGGTATCATTGGAGCTTTGCCGCCGCCGGCGGTGATTTCTGGCCGGCAGCGGACGACGGATGAATGGCGGAGGCGGTGGTGTTACAGGGGGTACGAGAAAAAGGACTCTTATCTCTAGGGTTTCTAATTTTTGAGACAATTTTATGTAAAAATTAGGGGGCCTATGGTCCGGTCCGTTGGATGGTGGAAAAGGGACGGACAGGATTGATCGATGCCAAAACGGCATCGTTTTGCAATGGGGAGGGACTGGACCGGGCATCTTTGGGATTGGGCTTGGGGTTTGGTCCGGTTTTAAGGGACTTTTGGTTTGGGCCAATGAATTCAATGGATTAAAGCCCAAGTCTTCATTCTTTTATTTTCTTTCCAACTAATTTCTTTCTTTTATTCAATTCAATTTCATTTTTTATTTTTATTTTTTGTGTTAAAAGCAAAAACATGGATTAGACTAAATTAAACCAATTGATTTCCTCAAACTAACTAGATTCTAATTTTAAAAGAAAAAAATTAAGCAAGAAGTGAAATTAAAGAGAAAAAAAATGTAAAAGATTTATTTTTTGTTATTTTTCTCTTATTTTAGTAATATTAATTAACTAGTAAAACAAAAAATATAAAATTGAATTCTAAATGCGAATGCGTTATTTTGTACTTTTTTTATGAATTATGAAACCTAAAATGCACATAAAAATACAAACAAGACACAAAATCATGCAATTAATTCCTAAAAATTCAAATAATAAAGAAAAATTCTATTCTAAGGAATTTTATAGGAGTGATTTAAGCGTGGCAAAAATTACGTGCTCACAACTGCCCCTCTTTGCTCGAAGACACGAAAGGTTTTTGGGCAAAGATAAATGAGCACCATGAAGGATTTTTGCCTGCTCGGACTCCATGAGAAGCATTTTGAAAACCGTCAGACCGAACCCTGCTTCAAAGGTTGACTACATATCCTTGGCTATAAAGGAATTAGATCAGTGTAGTTTTGGAAAGTTTGGTAGTTGGGACTACCAGGAGCTGTGAATTTCACTGTTGTTGCCGCTGCTACTGCTTGTTGACCTCCTTATTACACCAAAAGTAAAATCATAGCTAAGCTAGCTATTCCTATCAACTATGAGTTACAAGATTCCTATCTATAATTCTCTTGAAACTTGATCTTGGGTCTTAGCTGATTTTGCTGTGGACTTCGATCTGAATCTTGATGCTCGCAAGTTGTAGGTGTTTACTTCTTCATGCAGCATTGGGTCAAAATAGGATCGACGGAGCTTATTCCTTCAATCATATTTTGAGCAATCTGCACCCTTGCTTGCTTCACATTTGAGTTCATTTCTTTTTGTTCTTTTCTTTTTTTCTTGACTCTGAATTGAGACTCATTTCATCAGTCACCTAGTACTTTATGTCCTGAGGTCAACCTGCTTAAGATACCAAAATAAACAAACGAACGAAATTTTCTGCCCCAGTTTTCACTAGGAAAATTACGTGACTTAGTTGTGACACATATCTAAATAATCAAATCAGGATTATTTCTCCTTGTGAATGGATCCAGGTTATGCTGGAAAATGACCGAATTATGCCGGAAAAGAAAAGAGGGTCCTCGGGTTTTGCCGGGATGGAAAGAAAAAAGATCCTCGATTTTTTGTCGGAATTTGGAAAAAAGACTCCTTGGGTTTTACCAGGAAGATCCTCGGTTTTTTGGCCGGGATTTGGAAAAAAAAAACTCCTTGGGTTTTGCCAGGGAGATCCTCGGTTTTTTGGCCGGAATTTGGAAAGAAAAAATCTCATTGGGTTTTGTCAGGGAGATCCTCGATTTTTTGGCCGGGAATTGGAAAGAAAAGGCTCCTTGGGTTTTGCCAGGGAGATCCTCGGTTTTTTGGCCGGGATTTGGAAAGAAAAATGTACTTGGGTTTTGCCAGGGAGATCCTCGTTTTTTTGGCTGGGATTTGGAAATAAAAATCTCCTTGGGTTTTGCCAAGGAGATCCTAAATTTTTTGGCCGGGATTTGGAAATAAAAAGCTCCTTGGGTTTTGCCAGGGAGATCGTCGAATTTTTTACCAGGATTTGGAAAGAAAAGCTCCTTCGGTTTTGCTAGGGAGATCCTCGATTTTTTGGCCAGGATTTTGAAAGAAAAAGACTCCTTGGGTTTTGCCAGGGAGATCCTCGGTTTTTTGGCCGGGATTTGGAAAGAAAAGCTCCTTGGATTTTGCCAGGGAGATCCTAGGTTTTTTGGCCGGGATTTGGAAAGAAAAAAGCTCATTGGGTTTTGTCAGGGAGATCTTGGTTTTTTGGCTGGGATTTGGAAAGAAAAGGCTCATTGGGTTTTGCCAGGGAGATCCTCGATTTTTTGGCCGGGATTTGGAAAGAAAAATCTACTTGGGTTTTGCCAGGGAGATCCTCGGTTTTTTTGCCGGGATTTGGAAACAAAAATCTCCTTGGGTTTTGCCAGGGAGATCCTCGGTTTTTGGCCGGGATTTGGAAATAAAAAGCTCATTGGGTTTTGCCAGGGAGATCCTTGGTTTTTTTACCAGGATTTGGAAAGAAAAGCTCCTTGGTTTTTTCCAGGGAGATCCTCGGTTTTTTGGCCGGGATTTGGAAAGAAAAAGCTCCTTGAGTTTTGCCAGGGAGATCCTCGGTTTTTTGGACGGGATTTGGAAAGAAAAAGCTCCTTGCTACCATGATTTATTGTTCTTTTGGGGTTTACATTTTCATTTCTTTTCTTCTTCTTTTCCTTTTATCTTTTTTTTACACGTTTTCTTTTTTTTTAATTTAGCAAAACGCATGAAAAAATTTCGGGGAAACTTCCTTTTTGGTCGTTTTCCTGCTGCAAAGTTGTTTCAACACTTGCGCATTTCATTTATTTTTAGGCTGCACCTGCTTCATGCATGGTTGCTTTGAATGGAACCTGTTTTCAACCAAGAACAATTTATTAGTTTGAAACGGTGGTTGGTTTTGTGGCCTTGATCATCCCAAAATCTTGATCCCAACCCTTTTTCCATTGAGAACTTTTCCGCTTGCTGGTTTTGAGGGATTCAACTTTTAGGACTTCAAGATGACTCGCCCGTGTGGGATCTGTATTGCATCAACCACTATAGTCCACCGATATAGTCAAATCGGGATTGCACTGACGCAACCACTGAGGCTAGGTATTTTCTCCGGCTTCTACCAGGCGGAGCCCGATAGAACCAATCCTGCCATTTTTCTTTATAGTAATTCCGAAATCAGTGTTAAACTGAAAGGGATTCAAAGAGAAGTATGCAAAAAGGAAAGCATATGAGTTTGAAGAGAAGTGTCCTTTTCGGGAGAAAAGAAGGACTTATCTGGGGTACATGCTGGCTTCGAATGAACATGACATGCTTCTTGGACTGGATGCCCGATCCACACAAACTTTCCAGCTTCTTGTGAACCTATTGGTCCACATTTCATAACTAGGGAACCTTTCCATGACTCTTTTAGTGGTGAGATGTCTTATTTTCGGCCGACAGCGCCCTTTGCGGGTTTTCGCCAATCGACCTCTCTCATTTCTCTTCTCACTGTCGCCCGATAGTGCTCTTTGCGAGTTTTCACTAAGCGGACTCTTTCATTTTCATTTTCTCTACTCACCATCGCCTTATGGTGCCCGAAGGTTTTCACCGATAAGACTCTCTCATTTTATTTCTCTCAATTTGAAATATATCAGATTCCAACAATGACGTTTCCACTTCCCTGCCTTTGCCAATCGATCGGAATGAATTGGACGAGATCTTTGGGGTAAAAAGGATTTTGGGCGGAACTACAACTTTGGAACCGTTTCAGCGGATTCATAGTCGAACCATCATATCATCTGTCACAGTTTCAACTTTTGGGGAAATTGGGATTTTTGTTTTGGTATGACTGAACCTCAAGGAGAGGCTACCTACGTATCCTTTCGGAATCAAGTCAGACGTAGTTCAGGCAAATAATTTTTGTTTTTGTTTTTTTTGTTTTTCTTTTTTTTTCTTTTCTCTTTTTTTTCCTTTGTTCTTTTCTTTTTCTTTTTTGTACTTTCGGGTTCTAAAGAGGGTAGCCAAAGAAGCGGAACCGGCTCGAAGGGTTTACGAAGGATTGATAGTGCTTGGGATAGCGGGAAGGAAAGCCTTCGTCATCTCAATTACGCAAAAGCCATCAAACCAGGAGGCCTAGACATAATACCTTTTGATTGCATCTGCATTGACTATTGTTTCAGGATCATTTCCTTCGACGTCTCCCAGATATAGTGCTCCTCTTGGCAATATCTTTTGGATTATGTATAGACCTTTCCAATTAGGAGCGAACTTCCCTTTTGCTTCATGGTGATGAGGGAGAATGCGCCTGAGCACGTGCTGTCCCACTTCAAAATTCCTAGGATGCACTTTCTTGTTATAGGCGCGGGCCATTCTTTGTTGGTACAACTGCCCGTGACAAACTGCGGCCATCTGTTTTTCATCAATTAATGACAACTGCTCTAGCCAAGTTTTAACCCACTCACTGTGCTCAATTTCTGCTTCGACAATTATGCGAAGCGAAAGGATTTCCACTTCCGCAGGTATGACAGCTTCAGTTCCGTAAACCAACAAGAACGGGGTCGCTCCAATTGATGTACACATTGTGGTACGATACCCGAGTAATGCGAAAGGCAGCTTTTCATGCCATTTCCTGGAGCTTTGAATCATCTTTCTCAAAATCTTTTTGATGTTCTTATTTGCTGCTTCAACGGCACCATTGGCTTTTGGTCGATAGGGGGTAGAGTATCTATGCATTATCTTGAATTGTTCACATACCTCTCCCATTAGATGACTGTTCAAGTTTGCAGCATTGTCGGTAATAATAGTTCCAGGAATGCCAAAGCGGCAAATGAGATTGGAGTGCACAAAGTCTACCACAGCTTTCTTGGTGGCCGACTTGAGTGTGATGGCTTCAACCCATTTTGTGAAGTAATCGATTGCAACTAGTATGAATTTGTGCCCATTTGAAGCTTTCGGCTCGATTGGCCCAATGATATCCATACCCCAGGCAACAAACGGCCAAGGTGCTGACATCGGATGAAGCTCTGTTTGGGGTGCATGAATCGAATCACCGTGCACCTGAAATTGATGGCATTTCCGAACAAAGCTGAAGCAATCTTTTTCCATAGTTATCCAGTAATACCTCGCTCGCAGAATTTTCTTTTCCAACACATAACCATTCATATGAGGTCCTCATACTCCCGCGTGTACTTCATGCATAATTCTTCCCGCTTCCTCGGCATCAACACATCTTAGCAAATTAAGGTCTGGGGTCCTTTTGTACAAGACATCACCAATTAAGAAGAAACCACTCGCATGCCGTCTAGTGGTTCTCTTTTGATCTCCAGTGGCTTGCTCGGGGTATTTATGTGTCTTCAGAAATCTTTTGATATCATGATACCAAGGCTGAATGCTGGGTTCTGTCTCGACCGCATTACAATACCCGTGCTTTTCTTTGATTTGAATCTTCAGAGGGTCAATTAAGGCAGCGTTGACGCTAGAGTGGCGAGTGCATCGGCTAGTTCATTATGACACCGAGGGATATACCTTAACTCTATCGACTTGAAGCGCTTGGTGAGATCTTCCACATGTTGCCGATAAGGAATGAGCTTAACATCTCGAGTCTCCCATTCTCCCTGGGCTTGCCGTATAATCAAATCAGAGTCCCCCAAGATCAATAAATCTTCAACATCTTGGTCAATTTCCATATTGATGCCCATGATGCAGGATTCGTACTCAGTCGTATTGTTTGTGCAGAAGAATCGGAGTCTACCTGTTGCTGGGTAGTGCTGACCATTGGGTGATATCAAGATTGCCCCAATGCCTACACCTCTTGCATTTACTGCTCCGTCAAAGAACATTTTCCAAGCACGAGTGTCCTCAGAGATGGCTTCTACTTAATTTACCTCCTCCTCTGGGAAGTATGTGCTCAATGGTTGGTATTCCTCATCAACTGGGTTTTCAGCCAAATGATCTACCAACGCTTGGGCTTTCATTGTCGTGCGAGTGACATAGACTATGTCAAATTCAGTGAGCAAGATTTGCCATTTTGCCAGTCTACCAGTGGGCATTTGTTTCTGGAATATGTACTTCAAAGGATCCAACCTAGTTATGAGGTAAGTAGTGTGGGCTTGGAGATAATGTCTCAACTTTTGAGCGACCCACGTCAGAGCACAGCATGTTCTCTCCAACAAAGTGTATTTGGCTTAATATCTAGTGAACTTCTTACTCAGATAATAAATTTCCCGCTCTTTCTTGCCAGTTATATCATGCTGTCCAAGAACACAACCAAAGAAATTTTCCAAGACTGTTAGATACAAGAAGAGAGGTCGCCCAGGCTCCGGCGGGACCAACACTGGAGGATTTGACAGATATTCCTTGATTTTTTCAAAGGCCTCTTGACATTCAGACGTCCATTTGATTGCCGCATATTTCTTCAACAGTTTGAATATGGGCTCACATGTGGTAGTCAGTTGAGCGATGAATTGACTGATATAGTTTAACCTGCCCAATAAACTCATCACGTCCTTCTTAGTTCTTGGAGGAGGTAAATCTCGAATGGCCTTTATCTTTGTTGGATCGAACTCGATACCTCTCCTGCTAACTATGAAACCCAGGAGCTTGCCTGATGGGACTCCGAAGGAACATTTAGCCGGATTCAACTTCAAATCATACTTGCGCAGCCGTTCAAAGGACTTTCTCAGGTCTCGAACGTGGTCACTCTGAGTTCGGGACTTAATGATTACATCATCCACATACACCTCTATCTCCTGGTGCATCATATCATGGAAAATGGTGGTCATGGCTCTCATGTAGGTTGCCCCGGCATTCTTTAGCCCAAATGGCATGACCCGATAATAGTAGGTACCCAGGGTGTAGTGAAAGCTGTCTTTTTGGCATCTTCTTCATCCATCAACACCTGGTGATATCCTACGTAACAATCCACGAAGGACTGTATTTCATGTTTGGCATAGTTATCAACAAAGATGTGGATGTTAGGAAAAGGGAAATTGTCTTTGGGACTTGCCCTATTCAAATCTCGGTAATCCACACACACCCGAGTTTTCCCATCTTTCTTTGGCACTGGAACTACGTTGGCTAGCCATGTGGTATATCAGACCACTCGGATTACCCCTACTTTCAGCTATTTTGTGATTTCTTCTTTGATTTTATCACTGATATCGGTCTTAAACTTTCTTTGCTTTTGCTGAACTGGAGGACAATCGGGGTAAATTGGCAATTTATGCACAACTAGATCCACACTCAGTCCTGGCATGTCGTCATACGACCAAGAAAACACATCTTTAAAGTCAAATAGTAGTTGGATTATGGCATCTCGAGTTTTCTCATCTGGGTGAATGCTTATTTTGGTTTCCCTTATTTCTTCGGCTGTTCACAAATTAACCGGTTCAGTGTCATTCAGATTTGGCTTAGGTTTGTTCTCAAATTGTTCCAATTCTCGATTTATTTCCCTAAAAGCCTCTTCTTCATCATATTCTGGTTCTTGATTCATTATTTCACAGTGAGACAACGTGTTCGAGTCTGGGCATGAAGTCCACAAGCATGTCATGTTATTTAAAGCTGCATTATTATAACTGAAAAGAAACAAATGAAAAGGGGAAAATAGCAAAAATCAGAAAGAATAAAGAGAAAAATGGACGATGAAATATTGATTTCATTTCTTGGAATTTGGAAAGATAACAGGGTTTACATTCAGGAATTTAAAAGACAAGAAACCTAAAGAAACATCCGAGATACACCTTGAAATAACTCGAGATGCAAAAAAGGTGACAGGGCTAGTCTACCGGGACTCCCGCCTGATCGGGAATGGCGTAGCCTTCCAATTTTGGAGTTTAGCATCTGGTCCCATGTAGAGCACCTCAGCGGTGCTAGTCCCTTCCCCTAGCTGAATCATATTGGTTGCATAAAGCATTTGCCTCACAGCTCCACAGATATCTTCTATTTCCTCAGCCTTGAAGACCTCATTGTCTTCTTATTCGCCATACCTAGGCCTGACAAAGGTCTCATACAGATGTGGCAATGGTTGTGGCAGAACACATCCTTACTTCTTTCTTTCTTCGGCCCATTTCTCATCATCTGGGGTAGGGTGGAAGCCTATCCCGAAATACTTTTTTGATATGGGTAGAGTTACCAGCTCGGATATTCCTTGCAAAGATTTTCCCAACCCTTTTACTGGTTTGAAATCGTGTCTAATCATCTCTTTGGCCACCATGATTGAAGCATTAGACAGGAAAGGTTGGGGGCACAGATTTCCCTCCTCATACTGGTCAGCTACCATAAATTCAAAGGCTTGATAAACAATATGCTCACTGCCTTCCCTCGCCTCCAAGCATGAGATAGATGGGTCACGATAAACGGACTGCTCACCTTCCCCGTGGACCACGATCTCCTGATCTTCATACTCAAATTTCACCATCTGGTGGAGGGTAGAGGTCACGGCTCTGCAGCATGGATCCAAGGCCTTCCCAGAAGAAAACTGTAAGATATATCCATGTCTAGCACCTGGAAAGTTACCTCGAAATCCACCGGGCCTATGGTTAATATCAAATCAATTTCACCGATGGTATCCCTCTTAACACTGTCAAAATCTCTCACACAAACATTATTCGGACGAATCCTTCCCGTCCCTATTTCCATTCCTTGCAAAGTGGAGAGTGGGCAGATGTCAACCCTCAAACCTCCATCCACCATGACTCGCTTGACGTAGTAACCCTCACATTTGACAGTCAGGTGCAAGGCTTTATTGTGAGCAGCTCCCTCTGGACGCAAATCATTTTTACTGAAAGAGAGTTGATTGACGTCGAAGAATCTTTCTGACATCCTTTCTAGCTGTTCAATCAAAGCTTCAATTGGCACATATGCTTCATTCAGAGTTTTCATAATGATCTTCTGATGTTCGGCGGATTTGGTCACCAATGACAACAATGACACTTGCTCAGGACACTTCCTCAATTGGTCTACTATTTCATAATCCGGCATCTTCATTTTTTTAAAGAAGGCCTCTGCTTCTTCATCGCTCACCGGCTTCTTAGATGGAAAGAGCTTTCGTGTGGCGCTGTTTACCTCTTGTACATTTGAATATTTTTTGACAGTGACTGTTCCTAGGAGTTCTCCCGGAATTTCCTTGCCTTTGTATGTAACCACTGTTTGTTGGTAGTTCCACGACACTGTAGAGGGGTCATTCATGGGCTTCTGTTGTACGCGTCCAATAACCACTGGCTCACTCAACCGAGGTGGTTTAATTGTCCCCCGCACCACATAGGCCCCTTTTGGCACGTATATTTGTGTCCCCTTCTTCACTTCAAATTTCCTCGGAGTGCTCACAACTAGTGGTTTCTCTTGGCGACCTCGCGGAACATAAAGAACCCCGTGAATAGGAGGCACTGGCTCTGCTTTTGTTTCAGTTTTTTCTCAGGCTCGGTTTTGATAATTTTATTCTTCTTCTCCCCCTTTTCTTGCTTTGGGGTGGCCTTGGGCTTCCTTTCGGCATCGGCAATAGCAATTATGGCTTTCAGAGCCGGATCAAAGTCTCGATCTTCATAAATCATGCCGATTACCGGCCCGTTATTGTGAGCGGGTAAAGGGTTATTGGTAACATTCAGGGCTTTTTCATCCCTCAATATTATTTTTCCTTGTTCGATCAAATCTTCCATAGTTTTCTTCAATGTCCAGCAGTTGTCAGTACTATGCCCTTCAGCTCCTGAATGATAGGCACAATGGACACCCCGTTGATAGGCTAGAGATTCCAGATTCTTCCTGTTTTGGGGAATAGGTTGCAGCAGATTCATCTGGACGAGTTTCGGGAACAAACTGGAGTAGGATTCACCAATCGGGGTAAAATTTGGTCGTCTAGGTGGTTCCCGAGGGCGGAAGTTATTTTGTGGTGGTCAGGGATTATATTGGTTTTGGTAAGGAGGCTGGTTTCTTTGGAATGGAGGTGGATTTCGGTTAGCTTGTGGCTGCGGTCGCCCGAAAGTTTGAGCATTCATGACCGCATAAGGTGGTGGAGAATAAGTCATATCTGTGTGAGGATAATAGTGCTGAGGGGCTCTTTCTGAGAACACCGGTCTAGGAACCCGGTACCTTCTTCCTCCTGATGCTGCCATCACTGTTTCTTCTTTATTTTTGCCCTTAGCCATTCCTCCAGACCCGCCTTGGATGGCTTGGGAGGTTGCTATTATGGCCGACTGGCTCAAGATTCTGCCCGTTTTTAGCCCATTTTCCATCATTTCTCTGATTTTTATTGCCTCTGCGAAAGGGTTACCCATGGTGGACATCATATTTTGAAAGTAGTCTGCTTCCTGGGCCTGCAGGAAAATAGTGACCATCTCCACCTCATCCATTGGAGGCTTCACCCTTGACTCCTGTTCGCGCCACTTAATTGCATATTCACGGAAACTTTCAGGGGGCTTTTTCTTTAGATTCGCCAAGGAGTTCTTGTCTGGCGCAATGTCTATGTTCTACTGAAATTGTCGAACAAAGTCTCAGGCCAGATCATCCCATATATGCCACCGTGAGACATCTTGATCCATATACCACTTCGAAGTAATGCCAATTAAGCTTTCCACAAAATATGCCATCAACAATTCTTCTTTGTCACCGGCACCCCATAACTGATTGCAGTACTTCTTCAGGTGAGCAATGGGGTCGTCGTGCTTGTCGTACTTCTCAAATTTCGGTGTTTTGAACCCTGACGGCAAGCGTACATGCGGTAACATACATAGGTCTGTATAGGAGACGCTTTTCTACCCGCTCAAGCCTGCATATTTTTCAAGCTTTGCTCGAGACTTCTCATTCTTTTTGCCATTTCATCCTGCTCTAGGGCCTTGGGGGTCTTGTCCTGCCCCGGTGTAAGCTCATATGGTGGCTGAGAGCAGGTGTATTGAGGATAATGAGGGGGGTCAGCCTGAAAGATGGGATTCTGGAATGTGAAGACCGAGGGATCAAAAGCATGATTTGGTAGTGATGGTTGTGTTGTTGCGGAAGATGGTGGAGCCATGAAGATGCTTGGGATCAACTCCAGACGGGAACAACTGGGGGTGAGCCTCAGAGGGTGTTCCGAAGAAGTTAGCAGTCATAGTAGGTTGCCCTAGAGGAATATTTGGGCGGCTGATGGGGACAGTGGTAACCCCTCCAGATCTAGGGAATAACTCCGGGAATCCGGGGATAGTGCTTGGCGGTTCCTTCCCGTTGTTCCAAGCATCCCACATTTCCATCAATCGTAGGCACAATATCTGATTTTCTTTAACTCTAAAGGATTCAGAGACCGGGACCCCCGAGATGGGGCTATCTTCGGGTATGGGGATTGCAGGCAGAGTCACTTCAGACGATATCTCTGTATTTCCTTTTGATCTGGCGAAATATCGATGTGATGCCAGCTTACCAAAAACCAACCACGGTTTCTAAAAACTCAGCTGGAATTGGGCAGCAACAACGGTTAGTGTGAACAAATAATAGATAGGTAACTGCACATTAGAGTGTAATGCACCTATACAGTTAAATGAATATCTACATGTTTGCTTCGGTTGCATGCGTCATCCCGACTTTTCTCTTGTTCCTTTCGCTTTTCTTTTTCTTTTTGTTTTGTTTTCTCTCATTTTCTTTTCCCTCATCTCTCTTTATTTTCATTTTCTGCCTTTTTTTTCTTTGGCCATGGTTTTTTCTCTCAACGCCCTATTTCCTTCCTTTGTGTTTCTTTTCTCTGTTTGTTTTTTTTTCCTTTTATTTATTTCCTCGTATTTCTCTTTTTTCTCTTTTTCCTAGGTTTACGGTTGAATCTTATGTAGATTGCCTATGTATCATGACCCCGGATGAATCAGACCAAGCGTAGTTCTTGCAAATGAATGCAAAAAGTAAGAAAACAATTTTTTGGGATTTTCAATTTTCATTAATAACAGCTGTGATTACAAAAGCTACTAGGCTATTTGTTTTCTTTTCTTGAAAAAGGAAATTACAAAAATAGACTCAAAAGCAAAAATACAGACTCGATTAACTAAGAATACATCAAAGCTTCAAATCATGGGGCCCGCGGGTCATCATTCGGCATCGCCGCGGGCCTGCGTGCAAGACCCCTTTGCGACTGATCTAAATCATTCATGACCTGATGAACAAATATCATCACTGAGGCAAATGATGTGGTACGACCCATTCGCTCACCGGCCTGACACTTCATGAGAATATAGTTGGCAATGCTTCTGATCCTTTCCCTAATTTGGCCCTTTTCTTGGAGGAGTCGACTTATTGTATGGGTACGAGCCTCTAGCACCTGAGAGTCCTGGAAGTGAAGGTATTGCAGCAATTTTATTTCCTTTTCAATCTCAGCAATTAACCCACATCACTGGTCCCTCTCGGCTTGGAATTCTTCGTCCCGTCGAGCTGCCTTTTCTTCCAGGGTATTGATTTTTCTCTTCATACTGGAAATGGTTTCCTCGTAGTTTCTCTTCATTTGTTGCACAAATTGGGCTCTTTCATCAGTCTTCTTGGCCCAATGTGCCCGAAGTCTTGCCATGTTTCCCTTGGATTTTTCTAATTCTTCCTGGCAGTCCAAGACTTGTCTCTTTAACCCTTTAATCAACCTTTCATTAGATAGACTTCTTTCTTGGTTCCTGACCTCTATTTTCATTTGCTTAATTTGGCTTTGAGTGCTTCATTCTCCTGAGCTAATTTCTTTTTATCACCCTCGTCGGCTGCAGCCTGTACACTCTTGTCAAATTGGAGATCTCGGACCTGTTGCTCCAGATGTCCTATTCTAGCTCGGTACTCCTCTTCCCTGGCTTGCCAATCCCATTGAACCTGGACCCCATCGGTGAATTGCTGCATGTGTGGCATTTTAGCGGGTCTCTCTAGGATTTGAAACCTTTTGCCAAACCATGTCAGATATTTGCCAAACCTAACTCAATGACTTGCCCACTCAGGTCTTCATCATTGTGCACTGTCTGGAATCTTCCAAGTTATCGCAAAACCCGGTAAGGAGCATAAGGTTGTATGCTTCGGATACCCATCAAAAGAATATAGGGGACCTCTGCTGATGTGTATACAGCTTCAGTAGCAGGAAGCCACCCATAAGCCCATTCAACTTTATCTGCAGTCAGGGATCTTAAGCATGACGACCAGGCCTCAGTACCCTCAGGGAACTCAATACCTGTCATCCGGGTCCCAGATTCTGCAATACAACTCAACCCGGTTAAACCGTTGTTCATATAGCCTGTGCGGTGACAGAGGTGTTCCTGCATCCACAACTGTATGAACAAATTGCAACCTTGAAAGAATTTTACGCCTTCCCGACATTTGGTCAAAGCTCGGTACATTTCTGCTACAATTAGGGGAACCACAGTGCTAGTAGGTTTTTTCATGGCAACATCTAGCATCCCTACAAGGCCGAGGTCTATGTGACCATCTTTTCTCGGACAAACCACCACTCCCAAAAAGGCTACCATGAAGGCTAATCCCCGTCGGGCTTTCCATTTGTCTTTATTCCCAGCATGTGTTAAGCCGGAGTTGGGCTCCTCGAAACCTTTTGGGTTACCATACCAGTGGTATAGGAAATGCAATGTACAACACCCTTCCGCCAGATGCAGGTCTTGAATATCCCGTCTGATGTTTAACAAATCCAAGAACCTATGAAGGGTTACCGATCGTGGGGCCAATGGGTATCTACCTCGGAGGTTTCCGTTAAGACCCGCGTATCTCGCAATCTCTTCTAATGTAGGTATGAGTTCAAAATCTAAAAACCGAAATACGCTATGGTTCGGGTCCCAAAATGGTATTAATGCCTCAATAATGTCCTTCCTCGGTTTGATGTTCAGTAAATCAACTAGACCGCCCAAAATCTTGACCACCGTCTCTCTGCTTCCTTTTCCTAAATCATGCCACCACATATGAAGTTTCAAGGGGATCTCACTCAGGACTGAGAAGGTTTCGATGTTACTTGAAGTCATCCTGCACATTTATTTAAAAGGGAATTTTAATGACTTATTTTGAAAACTGGCTATTTTTGCAAAAATTCTTTATTTAGAAAAACAAGGACTTGGTTTTGCGGATACAGCCTTTCAGCACTTCTCGGAGGAAGATTTTAAGGTTGTGCCCGCAAACAGTTTAAAAATGACACAAGGTGGTTGTTCTTGCAAAAACGGCCTTCCGGCGTCCTTTTGGGGACATTCAGCTTATCTTCAACAAGAATGGCCTCACCCGACTTACTTATGAAAAAATTTTGACATTTTTTGGCTGTTTTTGCAAAAAGAGGATGTTGGACCCGACGAGGGTTGCCTACGTATCTCACATCCGGTGAAAATCAAACCAGCGTAGTTCGGGCAGCTTTGCCAAAATCAAAACTATTTTGAACAACAATTTTCCTTCTATTTTTTCTAATATTTTCCTTTTCCTTTTTTTTTTCATTTTTCAAAATCCAGCAGCATTTCGGTACTATTTGGGAATTGTGGTTTTTCAAAACAAATGGTCACCCTCACTTAGTCCTAACACTGCTATTTTTTTTACAATCTTCACTCATTATATACAAGTCGGTCAATATGCAAAGCCGAGCAAATAAATGCGCAAGTAGCATGTAAGATGCATCAGGATGGTCAATTCATTTCAGGTCACCTATCCTAGACGGACCCAACCCCTGTGGTGAGTCCCCTGAGTCAAATTCACATGATGCAAGCAAGCGTCCTACTAGGGATCCGACATGAGTTTTTGTTCTTCTAGGCTTAACCCTAGGTTTATTGGTCTAGAATTGGCTTACCCGAGCGGACAACTCGAGCCGATGGGGAGGCAGTGTACCGGGGATACAGAAGCTTCGCCGGCTTAGCAACTTATCCAAACCTCATTCTAAATTTGGAAAGACTCTAAACAGAAGAAAAGCTATACGAAATGCACCCTTCTCCATGATGTAGAAGACTTAGAAAGAGGAAGGAATTCGCGACAGTTTATATATACAGTTTCAACAAATATCAAAGCGGTAAAACATTTAGCACATATAGCATAGAACATGTAGAAAAATCAGATAAAGCCAAATATAACAATTGTACTAAGGTCGAATTCTTGAACCTGAATTGAAATTCTGGGTTCGTATCCCCAGCAGAGTCTCCAGAGCTGTCATACCTCCTTTTTTACACATCTACCCCGAAGGATAATATATAAGGGAGTTTTTCCATTTAAAGTGACATTATTCAAAATGGAATTATTTATTTATTTTTCGAATCGCCACTTGGGATAGGATTGGCTTTTGGTGTCCCAAGTCACCGATTTAACTTTAATCCCATATCGAGGAAAATTTTCGACTTCCCAATTGGATTCTGCGAACCAGAAATTCTGAATAACAATTCTGTTGACCCGAGGGAAGGTGTTAGCCACCCCCGGATCCCGTGGTTCTAGCACGGTTGCTTAAATTATTATAAATGGCTAAAACCTAATTTTTCATACATGTTCCCACCTATAATTCAATTTTAAGATTAGTTACCGCTTTTAGTTAAATTTTTAAGAAAGTGAACGTCGTTTAAAAACGTGTTTTCGGATCACGTCACATGAAATGCACCCGGATCCTCGACATATTCTTATTCAACATTTTAGGATTTGGATTTGGATTGCATGAAATGCACACCCGTATTTAAGAAGGTAAAATTATTAAAAAGCATGCCTAAAGTGACTAACGGGTTATTGCCTTTTTGCGGAGGGCCGTGAAATTTGCTAAACGGCACGCCCCAAATTCTAAGTATTTTAATTGAGCATTTAATGAGGGCCCCACAATTTATGCATTTTTGTTCGGCGAGGCTCATCTCACATTATTATTTAAAGGCCAAACTAAATCGAACTAAGATTTTTCTATTTCTTTTTATATCTAAACGGGCCTAATTAATTTACATTTATAAATTCGGGCCTCGAGTTCAAATCCGAATTCAAACAAAAGGGAAGACCCTTTTAATTTGAACCCGCTACCGAACTCGAAAACCTAAATTTATATTGCATATTAACCCCCCATATTCCTAATATAATTTTAAAGAGTTTGTGACTTCTAGCAATTTTTTGGGCCATAAAGGTTTGGCCCAGTTTTGATATACGAATCTGTCCAGACGTGGAAATTGGGCCTGTTGTGTTCAGTTAGAGATTGCCCAGCTTTTTGGCCTCTGACATGTGCTAGGGCCCAATCATCCGTTGAACAAGGAGGCCCTGTTGCCTTGGCTTACAATTAAGCCCATACAATGAGCCCGTCAACCAGTTTGTAATAATCAGTATATCACTTATTTGACCAAGGATTGCTAAATAAATATTCAAACCATTATTTATTAATCTGGACTTCAACAGTCAATTAACCTCACAACTACCTATCTCACACGAATTCAAAGAGGATTTGGACACTCTTAAATAGGTAAAAATGAAATCCTGTGAGTTGGACCTTTAATAGGCGGGCAGTAAACAAATGACATATCCAATATACTACCTACTACTTGAAAAATTAATCTAATATGGAAGTGTGCAGCTGAAAGTAATTATACTTCCTACTACTTGAAATACATTTCTCTAATTCTAAAGGTCCAATGTTTCAATTAATTACAAATCACGCTAAATTGGTATTACTGACAGCATATTAGCATTTTGCTAGGCATTCACTGATTTACTTGACTAATACATAGTTCACATGTCCTAAGTCAATCAAACACCAAATATATGTGCTATCATCAGAGTTCAGTAGTTCAAATTATACAGTCTCTAGTATACAGTTCACAATTCACAGTTCAGTAATTATACAGTTCACAGTTCAGAGATATAGTAATTGCAAAATGAAGACAAAACTAATCTAAACTACAGCAGAACCATCAGAACAATTGGCAACCACTTCATTTTATTTTAGCTCGTGATGTACATTGACATGAGCTCAGAGTGTGTACCTGAATTCAAAGTACAATAAGATGAAGGAGAATCAGTAGCAAATAGCAAAGCAGCAGCTCATATACAGCCCAGCAAATAGCACCAGAATCAGTATGGAATTGAAATGTGAAAACACAGTTCCAACAATCCACCAAACATACTTGAGTAAATCAAAATGATTTGAAATTAACCCAGGAAATGATTTCTGAACTTCAGCAAATAGAAACAACCCAAAACAGCTTGAACAAAACCAAAAATGACTTGAAATTAAAGCTAGAAATAATAGGAAACTCAGATGAAAACTAGCTTGCAATCAAACTCAAAATTTTAAGGCAACAGTATTTGTTTTTGGAATTTTCTACTGGATTTTTGTATGTTTTTGAAGTTTTGCCAGGAATTAAGATCTAGAAGAAAATTTGAACTATAGAAATGCAGATTTTTAACTTCCTTGGCTTTTGAAATTCAAATTTGAACTTCAGAACTTCAGAATGGTGTTTGGGGGGAAGACTGAAAGCTGGAATGTTTTTGGGAAATTTTCAGAGTGTAAAAAAACTTGTAAATCAACGCACTAGGCCTGCTTTTTATAGACAAAGGGGGGGGGGCATGAATGTTCTAGAGGTTTTTACTCATTTTTCCCCTTTTTATTTTCAGAAATTGGTTATTAATCCCTAAATTTATGGCTTGTTGCCCAATTTACTGCATTAAAAATGCAGAAACTTACACTAAATCCCCTTTCTAGAAGGACCTAGGATATTCTAGCTTTGTTTTATACCTATGGAATACATATACTACCCTCATTTCTATTCTGAAATTACTGATCCTTAACAAACCAGCCCATTTTGTGTGCCCAAACTACCCTTGGTTGCCCCTAAAATTACTAACCCATCCAAACTATAACCCCCAGCCCCTTTACCTTATCCAAGTAACTGTGGTTAAACCAAGTGATTCTACATCAGCTATATCCAAACCCTAAGCCTAATTAACTTGAACACTGAACATTAAAAACTAAACTGATTAAACTAACAAAAATATTAATTCGATCAAACAAAATCAAACAATACCCAAAACAGATTTGAAACTAAAATCTAACAGGAAACCAAATCAAATTGCAAAACTAATACTCATGTGTTTAAACCAAATAACACATTACTTATTAGCATTTGCCAAACACCTAACTGAATCAAAATAAAACTAAAAAAGAATCTAATTACACTACAATTCGAACCCATCAAAATTAAACTAACAACAAAAACAAAAGAAAAAAATTAAAATTAAGCTAACATGAAGCAATTACTGGAATTCAACTCAAATCGAAAGCAAAAGCAAACAATTGCATAAAAAGAAAGGAGTTGAGAAACTTACTGATTTTGGTTTTAATATATTAATTTGAAATTTGGCCAGAGGTGACTTGGCTTGAAATTTCTTGACCAATATTAGTGTTTAACCATGTATTCTCTATGAGAAAATACACGGATAAACCCTACAATAGTCAAGCCATCAACAGAAACCCTGACTCATAAAACTAGGGTTTTGAGTCGGCCTTCAACCCAAAATTCAGAGATTTCCAGGATGATTTGAGGGTTATGGGCTACAGATTCGTAAAGAGGAGAGTGAGAAGACCATATGGTATTAATTTGGTGGGCTTTGGAAGACTTAGGGTTTGCATCGGAACTTTGATCCAAAATTTGAGAAGATGGGTTATGATTTGAGTGAAATTAAGGCCGGATTTGAGATGAGGGGGAGGAGGAGGTTATGTGGTAAAAATTTGGGGCCGTTTGGTGGTGACGCTTCCGTGGGCGGCGGAGGCGGCGTCCACAGATTTGATTATTCGAGCAACTTGGATTGGATTCGATGGATGATTCTTGGCGTTTTGGAAAGAGGAGATGAAGGAGATTAAGAGATGTAAATTTGGGTGTCATTGGAGCTTTGCCGCCGCCACCGGCGATTTCCGGCCGGCGGAGCGGAGGAATGGCGGAGGCGGTGGTGTTACATGGGGTACGAGGAAGAGGACTCTTTTCTCTAGGGTTTTTGATTTTTGAGACAATTTTATGTAAAATTTATGGGGCCTATGGTCCGTTGGATGGTGGAAAAGGGACGGACAGGATTGATCGATGCCACAACGGCGTCGTTTTACAATGGCGAGGGACTGGACCGGGCATCTTTGGGATTGGACTTGGGGTTTGGTCCGGTTATAAGGGACTTTTGGTTTGGGCCAATGAATTCAATCGATTAAAGCCCAAGTCTTCTTTCTTTTATTTTCCTTTCAACTAATTTCTTTCTTTTATTCAATTCAATTTCATTTTTGATTTTTATTTTTTGTGTTAAAAGCAAAAACATGGATTAGACTAAAATTAAACCAATTAATTCCTCAAACTAACTAGATTCTAATTTTAAAAGAAAAAAAAATTAAGCAAGAAGTGAAATTAAAGAGAAAAAAAATGTAAAAGATTTATTTTTTGTTATTTTTCTCTTATTTTAGTAATATTAATTACCTAGTAAAACAAAAAATATAAAATTGAATTATAAATGTGAATGCACTATTTTGTACTTTTTTATGAATTATGGCACCTAAAATGCACACAAAAATACAAACAAAACACAAAATCATGCAATTAATTCCTAAAAATTCAAAAAATAAAGAAAAAATCTATTCTAAGTAATTTTTTAGGAGTGATTTAAGCGTGGCAAAAATTACGTGCTCACAACTAACACCCACCTCCAACCTTTCCCCCATCGTCGTTCTTCTTCATTGCCAACAATGTAAAGGCAGCTCACATCCGTTCTGCTTCCTCTCGACCCTTTTCCACTGACCAAAACATTCACCAACCCTAATCTATACTCAAAAACAGTCGCACACAATCACACACGGATAGGAGGTGGGGGAGCAGACAAACAAAAGGAAAAACAGAAAGAGTGATAAAAAATAGACATGGAGCGTTTCCATGATTTTCAAGCAAATTCAAATTCGTGATCTTCTTCACAGCAAAGTTTTGTTGAGATTTCTGGATTCGGTTTCGAATTCCCCAGTTGGATGTTTCAGTTAGTCTACAATCTCAAAATTTGGGGACCCATCCGAAGTTGCTGCTCATGGAGGTTATCCGGTCGAAGGTTCCCGTCGCCGATTTGATTTCTTTGCCACGTTTCAATATTTTTGTTTGATTTTTGTGAAGAAATTTTCAGCAGCTTCAAGAGGTCTGCTCTCGTCTTACTTCTATTAATTGATATTTCAATAACTGAGTGTTGAAATGGCTTATTATTAATTCCATATTGAGTTTTGTATAGATTAAATATGCAAAGAATGTTTCTGCTTGTTGTCTTTGGTCTGAACATAAGATGTGAAGTGTTAAATTACAACAATTTTCCGACAACTTTCAGATTTGGGGCCGTTTCCAATTACTGATAACATACATTTTCCTTGTGGCTCGCTTAATCTGTTCATTTTTCTTGATATTAATGCCTTTATTATTTGATCTATGGTAATGAATGTTTGATAATGGGATTTGGACCTAGTTTGTTATATCAGTTTGACTCTTAGTGTGAATTTGTTTGTCTTGGTAAGTGTCACGACCCCGGTTCGCCCTCCGTGAACCATCGTGATAGAACCTAGTCTCTACGACTAGGTAAGCCTAACAATGTGGAAACTATACTAATTTTGTGGAAGAAATAATTAAAACCAAAATAGCAAGATAAAACAATTTTTAAAGTGCCGCTCGGCATACACAATATCAACTCTCGAACACTAAATACATTTCATAAAACCTGGAATCTCATGATCACAACCCTTTGAATGTCTACAAGTATTTAACTCCAGAATGTCTAACAAAGAAACAGAAGTACAGAAGGGCTTATACAAAAGGCAGAGTAGAAAGGGACTCTTCCGTCTGCGTACGCGGAAGATATACCTTGGAGTCTTTACAAGCGCCTTGCCTCACGAGTGATAAGTCTGAGTGGAGGTACCTCGATCTGCACATGAAAAACACGCACAAAAAGGGCATAAGTACACCACAGTAGTACTCAGTAAGTGACAAGCCTAACCTCGGTCGGGTAGTGACGAGGAAGGTCAGAGCCCTACTGAGATTAAATAAAATATAAGGTATAAAAGTATAAGGTAAAACAGTACAGTTGAAAGATAACAGTAAGAGTTAATAAAGGATAATAAGGATAACAATAACTAAAAGGAGACAAAAGCAATCACAAGAAATACCACTTTTCACAAAGAGAAATATCCGGGGATCTCTCAGTATCCCCAGGATCTCTTGATATCCTCAATATATGGCAGGGATCTCTTAGTATCCCGAGGACCTCTTGGTATCCTCAATATATTCCAGGGATCTCTTAGTATCCTGAGGATCTCTTGGTATCCTCAATATATGCTACGGATCTCTTGGTATCCCGAGGATCTCTCAGTATCTTCAATATATGCTAGGGATCTCTTGGTATACCGGGGATCTCTTGGTATCCTCAATATATGTGTTGGGGATCTCTCGGTGTCCCGCACTTCAGCTCAAATCATAAATATGTACAGGGGATCTCCCGGGAAGCCATCCCGTAGTCCCAAAGTAAAAAACACAACAATAGCATAAGGAATACTCAATAAAACTAAAGTTCATACCAAAGTAACATATGCAATTCTAACCTAGCATGCTTCACATAATACAAATAAGTCAGTCAAAGCAAATAAAGAAATTAAGTCAATTAGACATGCTTCTCTAAGGTAACAGCAGGCTTAAATTGCAAGTAGCATAAGTAGGAAAGGAAAACTACAATTAAAGTTACATTAGTGAATACAGGATTTTCAATAATTAGCACAAGTACGCACTCGTCACCTCACGTACAAGGCATTTCAATTATAACAACACCAATCCTAAGGGGAATGTCCCCTACACAAGGTTAGGCAAGCCATTTACCTCGAACCAGCTCAAAAATCAACCTGAAGCCACGCTCTTTCCACGAGTACTCGACTCTAATATGCCCAAATCTATTCAATTCAATTGCATGGTGTAAATAACACTTCAAGTAACTGATTATACACATAAATTATAAACTAATACGCGAAATTAGGTAAAATGACCAAAACGCCCCTCGGTGCCACGTCTCAGAATTGGGCAAAATTTATATTTTCAGAATCCTCATACTCTCACGAGTTCATGCATACCAAAATAATCCAAATCCAAGGCCAAAGTCCCAATAAAAATTTGAATTCTAGGTCTAATAGCTTTCCTCCAATTTTTCCCCGATTTCCATCTCCAATCCAAAATTAAATGACAAAACTAGCAGTAGATTAATGGAATACAACTAGAAAGGGATAAAGAATTGTCACCCAATGATTTTCTCTTCAACTTCTTCCCAAAATCGCCCTCTCCCGAGCTCCAATTTGATTTTTCCAAGTTTTGAAACTAAACCCTCGAAATCCCTATTTTTTGTCCAGCAATTCCGCTTATGTGGTCCCGCTTTTGTGGAACAAAAGCCGCATCTGCGAAAAATCACTAAAGTTCAGCTTCTGCACCTGCGGTTTCCCTTATGCAGATGCGGTACCGCTTCTGAAGTGAAGCTCCCGCTTTTGCGGCTCCTGTTGGCTCTCCCCTTTTTGCTTCTGCGATGATACCACCACTTCTGCGGCTACGCACCTACGGGACCCAACCGCAGGTGCGGTTATGACAGAAGATCAGCAGTTGAAGCTGCTCAAACAAACTCCCAATTCTTCTGACAACCTTCCAAAACCATCCCGAGGCCCCCGGGACCTCAACCAAAAGCACATCCAAAACATATACCACTATCCAAACTTATGTCAATCCTTAAAACACCTAAAAAAACATCAGATCAACCAATTAGTATCTGATTCAAGCCTAAGAACTTCAAAAACTCTCAAAATACTCTTTCGATCAAAAAGTCTATCAAACCTCGTCCGAATGACCTAATATTTTGCACACACGTCACATTCAACACTTTGGAGCTACTCCAACTTCCGGAATTCCATTACAACCCTCGAATCAAAATCTCACTATCAAACCGGAAACTTAAAAAATTCAACTTTCAGCATTTCAACCCTAAATTAGCTACGGACCTGCAAAACACAATCTGAACACGCTCTTAAACCCGAAATCACCCAACAGAGATAACGGAACCACCAGAATTCCCTTTCGAGGCTGTCTTCACACTTTTATGACCGCAGTCAAATTTCTAGAACTTAAGCTCTCATTTAGGGACTAAGTGTCCCAAAGCTCTCTGAAATGCCAAATAATTACTCCCGGCAACTCACAATAGTAGAAACATATACGGGGAAAGCAGTTAATAGGGGATCGGGGCGTTAATTCTTAAGACGACCGGCCGGGTCATCACAGTAAGTGTATTGAATTCAAACTTGAATTGGTATTGGAGGTGTCTTTTGTATTTTCTTCGGATACATCTTGTCATTTGCTCTACACATTCTTTATGTCTGATTTGGCTATCGAATATCACTCTAGTGCTAAATCTGGGAAAGGAAAGGACGCAAAAAAAAAAAATCAAGTTTAGTTTTACTTTGTCAAAATGGAGTTCTTGTAGTTTTATTTTAAGGAATACACGAAAAGAAGTTTGATAAATCTCTGTTGGTTCCGTTTGAATAATCGCTAGTATTCTTTAGGCGTGACTTAATATATCGTCATAATTGTAGACATGTTAGCGTGACATAATTATGATTTTTAAAAATAAAATCGGAGTATGCATTAGCACAACTTCGTCCAAACTTTCTTAATAATAACAAAGCGTTATTAATCGTGGACACGTTCACGTGACACGATTCTTGACGAACCAAATAAATGGGTACACGTGCGCATGACCTATTTTAAGTTAATTCCCTAATCAAAAGAGGCTAATGCACATACATTCTAAAATGAGTAATTAGAAAATTTAATAAGCCATATATGATCAAAGCGACTGTGCTAAAACTACGGAACCCAAGAATTCCTAATACCTTCTCCCGGGTTAACAGAATTCCTTACTCGGATTACTGTGTTTGCAGACCATAAATAAGAGTCACCCCTCCTGGATTCGGGATTTTAAACCGGTAACTTGGGATACCATAAATTATCCCAAGTGGAGACTCTGAACTTAAAATAAGATAATATTGTTTCCATTGTCTCTTAAATTGGAAAAAATTCCCCCAATACCCCTTCCGGGTAGAAAAAGGAGATGTGACAACTATGGCGACTCTGCAGGGGACAAGAACCCACAACTTCTGGTTCAGGGTTTAAGAATTTGAGCTTTTTAGTATGATGTTATTTGGCTTTATTATTTGTTGATATTACTATATTTGTGGACCTAATGTGCTAATTGTCGTTTATTTACCGCTTTGATATTATTTGAATCGTATTAAACTGTCTTATTACACCTCCCTTCTAAGTCATCTAAAATATGGTGCACACGTATGTGTGGCCCACGTTTTTGTCGGAAGTTATACCAAATAGAGCGAGACTGGGCCAGCAACAAGGCCGCACAGACTTTAGTGCTCCCGGTACGTTGCCCTACCTCGGCTCGAGTTGTTCGCTCGGATAAGCAAGGTCTAGAACACAACCCTAGGTTTAAACCTAGAATAAAATAACTTCATGTCAGACCCCTAGTAGGAACGGACTTTGGGGACTCAACATAGGGGTTGGGTCCGTCTAGGACAGGTGTACCCAAAAATAAAAAATAAAACATCCTATGTGCTACATGTTGCATTTCTTCAAGGGTAAAAGGGTCCTTTGGCAGATGATGGCCGAGCGTAAATGAGAATGAAAAGAGGGTGAAGTGTGAAAATAAAGCAAGTAGGGCCCAGTTATGTTTTTCTTTCACATTCTTTTTTTAAGAAAAAGCAAAAAAATGAAAAATCCAAACAAAAATTTGCACTTTCCCATCATTTTTGAAAAAAAAAAGGAAAAGAAAAAAATCCAAATAGACTTTACATGTTTCAACATTTTTCAAAAAAAAAAGACAAAAAAATATCTTTTCTCAAAATTAGTTGTTTTTTTAGTTCTCGCCCGTATCTAATCTGCCCGAACTAGACATACTTGATTCTCGTCTTTCGGGGCGTGATACGTAGGCAACCCACATAGGGCCCGGTCTTCCTAGTGAGTCTTAGTTTCTTGGCTTCACGACGTCTTAGCTAAATCTTGCATTTTTAGCCACTTTTAGCCACATAGGTGTCGATGCCCCCCTTTTTTCCTCGCGGAATCGGGTTCACGACATTCGGGAAGACAACTCTATTCCCACTTTGGGAATTGGGTTTTAGATTTTGGAGAGTCGCCACCTAATGATTATAGTGCATTAGGACACTTTAAGAAGAATTAAAGATGAAAACCAGAGTTGGGTAAGGGATTGAAATTATCCCGAGGGGAAGGTGTTAGGCACCCCTCAAGATCCACTAGCGTGGTTCCCGGCCATGCTACAATTGTGACTTTAAATGCAAGCCAATAGGTAAACAAGCAAGCATTGAAAATACGGGAAAACTATTACAAATAAAGATTTAAAGATGCTGAAATTTAGAAGATAACAGTTTTGCAATTTAAGAAGAGATACGCAATGAGGGAAGAGATCAAATAATGATGCAAATAACTTAGGGAAATAAACAGAAGCGGAAGTTTGAAAAGGTATTGGGCAACTTTTAAAAAATATGAAAATAACAAACTAATGAAGGGGGAGGGGGTCCTAGGTTCATACATTACATGGATCATTCGCACAACATCGGTACCTGATTGTAAGCATAGTGTTATCGTGTAATCATCATCTCCATGTCTACCATTCCCTCCCCGTTAAGGTATTAAAGCGCAAAACGATATCATTTACCTACTGCATGCTATTACCCATCCCAAACTATCAGTCCCGGGGTGTTAGGACTTCTAATCCTAAAAGGAAAGAAAGGGATGGGGCATTTATGGAGTTTTTAAAGGACAAAATTCTAGTTGCGACATTCAAAACAAGTAACAAGTAAAATGGGCATAACAAACAGTCATACAAGGCTCAAATTAACCCTAGAAATCAAACAATCATTTAGTTTAGCATGTCTTAACAAATACTAGTTTGGTCTTAGATTAAAATTTTAAGCAGCGAACGGACTGGTTCAACACATGTGTTTTAGGTAGAAAGTCTGCATTAAGCAACTTGGATACAGTTGTCAGGTAACAAGGTATTTTAAGCGAGTGATTTTAAAAAAATACTGGTTTCAAAAAAGTAGTCTAATGTAGAAGAATTTTGAAAAGAGAGCATGGAGTGCAGTAAATTGAGAAATGAGTAAAAGAATCATCAGATTGTTCGAGTATAAAACACAGAAATGGTTGTGAAAGAGTTTCAGAGACAGAAATATCTAAGGAAAAAGTAAGCTGCAGAACCGTTTTAAAACACAATTTCAGGGACTGAGTAAAACGTTTAGGCAGAATGTTTAGAAAGAAATCGTTTCAGAAAGAGATGCCGATTTGAAAAACTTAAAAGTATGCTGGTTCAAAGGGTTTTATTAAAAGATTGGGGCTTTTGAAAACTTTACTGAATTAGGACATTTAAGGACCAATTAACATACTCTTATTGCTTAAAACGAATCAGTCGAGTTTGATGCAAAGTCCTATAGGCATGATATCTATTTTCGATTTTTTAAAGTCTGTTATTGAACTTGTAAAAGATGATTGTGTTAATTAACCCTACAGTTTGCCTAATGCATATGCATTCCTTATTGGCATGATTCCTATATGCATTGATTACATGAACTTTAAGTCCTATAGGCAAGATCTCTAGTGATTTGCAATATGATTAAACATTAAACCTTATAGGCAGAATTTCTAGATGACTTGCAGCATAATTAAATGTTAAACCCTATAGGCATGGTATCTATGGTGACTTTGAATCAGAAATATTGGACAATCCGATAGGAAAGATTTCTAGTAAGAAAATTAAAGTCCTAAAGTCACGATATCTAACCTTTATTGATGCAAGAAAGTAAAAACCCCTCCCACACACTTTTACTATATTCCCCAAGTTTCATACAAAATTATTACAAACTCAATAAATCAAACTGGAAATTAAAGATACATCAAAGGCTAACAGCTGGATCCAAGCAGCCTAATTCAATCTTGATGTCCATTAACATTTGTTTAACCAACTCCGGGATCCAGATTTCCAAAGCCCTCTCTTTATCAAGGGTGTTTCAAAGTTCCAAGGAATTTCAGGAATTCCGTGTATTGCTTACACCCAAGATACCCATTTAGAATTAGAATAGTGTAGGTGCGGAATAGGCAGCCCTCAGGCATCCAAGTTCAAAGGGAACTCCAGGGTCCCAAAGCATGGCTTGCAAGAGAGGGGCAGAACTTAGAACTAGGAGTAAGTGCAAAGTGATTGGGGAACCATAACAAATGGTGGTCATACCGAGCCATAGGTGTAGACTGGCACACCCTGACCATTTGTTTGGTCAAACAAGTTAGGAGCAGACCCTTGAGGGTCAGACCTGAGTCTGAATAACAATTAGGACACCACCAGACCCAAGTCAGGCTCAACACATAAAGGGGAAAAAGGGAAGTAGGAATTCATGTAAGCAAATTAATGGCAGGAACATAAGGAAAGAAAGCATAACAAACTAAGAAATAAACACATGGTGAAGGAAAGCATAACAGACTAAGCGGTAAACACATAGTGAAGGGGGCATTATTTAACTGAGAACATACCAGTTGCAAAGTAAAAAAAAAAAACAGAACGGCAGAGTAAGTAAGCAGCAAGAAATCAGCAGAAGCAGACTTAAGTTTGCAGCAGAACACTTGAGAGTTCACGAGAACTCAAGAATATTTTAGAAGGTAAAAGGGACAAAAGAAGAGTAGAAAGAAGAGTGCTCAATACTATAAATGAGAAGCAGTTTGATCGAGAGAAAACTCAGTATTCCAATGTGTGAAAGCCTTTTTTGTGCAGAAAAGCTGTGTCGGAAATGTAAAAGGGTAGCCCCTTTTATAGTGCAGAAAACAGGTAAGAAGAAGGTAAGAAAATAATTTAAAAATCAATCACAGGCTGTTTCCCTTTGGTTAAGGGATTGATTTCAAACGAGAATGATAAATAAGGAAAGGGCTTTGATTTAAAATCCTTTCCAAGGCAATATAACAGGGGCAAATACATAGAGAATTATTTGATGAAATAGCTTAGTAGCCACGGTTTGGACAAAAATAAGGAAAGGCAATCAATCATAGCCGGTAAAAATCAAAGTTTGAGTCTTGGTATGAATGAATCTAACCAAGAAAGGTGAAGAGGAACTTAGTTTAAAAAAATCATCAACACTCAATCAGACCCCCTTTAAAAAGGGACTCGGAATCAATCACAAGCTGGCCAAAGGCCTTTTGAAAGAGGAGAATGTCATGTAAAAAGCATGCAGAGACAAGAGAGAGTTGTTGTAAAACTAGCAAGAAATCAGAGTAACCAAGAAGGTTAGGTTCAGAGACTCGGAATGAGTCTAAAATAAAATCAGGGTTATGAGTGGAACCCTAGTCCAAACACAAGGTCAAGCTTGTCAAAAACCCCCAAATACTAGGGTTTCTGACTCGAATCAGATGCATAGATGAGAAAACAACAAATAGAATAGACTCAGTAGTCTCTTTCTTAAACAAACAGCAAGTTTGAAACGTAGGGAATACATTCAGGCAAAGCTTGTTACTCAAACAAGTTTAGAAGCGAAAAAGCGATACAGGTTTAGGAAAACAGTAGATGGAGCATGCTTAGGAAGAACTTGGTAAAAATCTGATAAAGCAAGCAAACATAAAGAACCCAGTAGGAGATACATACAATAAAAATCACATAGCAGAGATAATCATGCGAGCTTAGGCTAAAGGCACAGGACAGATGCAAAGCATAGAAGGATCATGCTTAACAGAAAGAAAAAGCGGAAGATCAAATACGTACGTAGCAGAGAAGAAACATACGAGATAAACACACACATAAAGAAAAGAGAAGAAAGAATCAGAAAGTTTTCCAGAAACCCTAGTTTGAAAATCAAATGATTTTAAAAGAAAAAAAATTGGGGAAAACCCTTGAAATATCTAATATAGCACAGATATAGCATAGATCTAAGAGAAAACAAACAGAAAAACCTCGAATAGCTTTAGGTTTCTCTGAAACCCTAGAAATGAGAAGGCTTGGAAAAGGTCTGGTCTCGAACAGATCTGAGCCATAGCTAGGCTCTTAAAGCTCGAACACGTCGGAACACGGTCGGAGAGGCCATAGAACCACAGATCTGTGGAGGATCTGCTCGAACACTATCGAGGTCGGACCTCAGAATCTCGAACAACCAAGGCTTGGGGGGAAGGAAGGTGAGCACAGGACGTCCATGGCCTGAGAAGCCATGGACTCCAGTGAGATTGATCGGAGAAGACGAGGGAGGCGATTACGGTTTCGAGTGCTAGGGAGTGTTTGAGAGAAGGAGAGAGTTTGGGGGCATCTATCTGAGAGAAATGAGGGTTAGGGTTAGGTCGTTTGGGATTAAAAAGGAAAGGGGCATTTGTGGTCGTTGATCAAAAGGATCAACGACCTGGATTTAAAAGAATCCTGGGCGGGTTTAGTTTAATGGGTCAGAGGTTGGGGTTAAATTGGAATTGGGCTGGCCCAATTGGGCATCAGGATTGGGGTCAATTGGGGTTAAGATTGAAATGAAATTGAGGTTATAATTGAAATGAAATATGGCCAAAATTGAAATAGCCAGTTTTCCCCTGTTATTTTATAAAAATAGTAAAATGTTTTTTTTAAAAGCAAATTAAGGGTACTGAATCACTTAATAATATATAAATATTAACTTTAAAATATTGGGATCAATTTGTAATTATAAAGTGCTATCAAATCTTAAAGAGGCCAGTGTTGCAATTTCATGCAATTTAGTTTTAAAAATACCAAACGAATTTATAAAAATATGAAAAAGTCATGATAGCCATACCTTGATGTAAATATGAGAATAAAAAATAAATTGCCCACCAAAATAATAGCTTTAGGAATAATTATCGGATTTTATGGTATAAAAAATAGGTGATAAGTTGGTTTAAAAATCATTAAAATGCCAAAACACTTTGGTGTACTTATATATGCTATTTTGAAAGTATTTTGGGTATAAAAATACATAAGGGAAAAATTGGGTATCAACAGCTGCCCCTCTTTACCCGGGAAGGATGAAAGAGTTGTCGGGTAAAGATATGATGGTCAATTTTGACCAGAAGCGGCATTTTGAAAGGATTTGACCGAGATCTGGTTTCTGAGCTGCCTACATATCCCTGGTTTTACAGGAATCAGGCCGTATGTAGTTCAGGAACCGTTGACGGAACATGTCGATGGCAATTCAGAAGGACAGACATGGCATTTGGGGGAGGCAAGAGGTATTTTGAAGCTGATCGGCTGCGAGAACCAAAGCGGGATCGCTCCTACTGAGACGGTCATTGCTAACCGGTGTACCTGCAAGTGAGAAATATAGGCGTATATCATGCATCAACTTAAATGTGATGCAAGTTCCCATTGGACCATGAATGTTGTCTTTGGACGGTTAGGATGATGTCCTCGGACCATGATGTCCTGGGCCATGAAGCGCAAAATTAAAGGATTCGCAGGCTATGAAATGATATTCTCGGGCTATGATGATGGTGCCTCCGAACCATGATGCCTTTGAATAATGATGTGCAGGATATAAAGTGGAGTCCCCGGGCCATGGCATGGTGTTCTCGGGTTATGAAGATGATGCCTCCGAACGATGACGCCTTTGGACAGTTTGGCGATATTTCAGCCCATGAAATTCAATACTTGGAAGTATTTCAGCTGATGCAAAATGTAAAAGGCGATATTCCAGTCGACGGAAATTTAAATAAGACAGGCGATGTTTCAGCCGCTGCAAGAAAAGTAAAATGGCAATATTTCAGCCGGCAGAGATTTTAAATAAAACAGGCGATGTTTTAGCCGATGTGAAAAGTAAAATGGCGCTATTTCAGCAGACAGAAATTTGAATAAGACAGACGATGTTTCAGCCGATGCAAGACATAAGTAAAGGTGGCGATTTTTTAGCCATGCAAGAAATGTAAACGGTGATATTTCAGCCGACAGAAAAATTTAAATATCGTTTGGCGATGTTTCAGCCGATTGCAAGACTTAAGTAAAGGTGGCGATATTTCAGCCATGCAAGTGGAGGTAGAGCTTAACCTCGGAAGGCGAAAGATAGCCTTATGCAATGCAGGAAATGCGGATGGAGACAACGATTAGTCTCAAAAGGCAGAAAGGTAGGCTTATGCAATGCAGGAAAATACAGATGGAGACAACGCTTAGTCTCGAAAGGCAGAAAGGTAGCCTTATGCAATGCAGGAAAATGTAGATGGAGACAATGCTTAGTCTCGGAAGGCAGAAAGGTAGCCTTATGTGATGCAGGAAAATGTAGAGGGAGACAACGCTTAGTCTCGAAAGGCAGAAAGGTATCCTTATGCAATGCAGGAAAATACAGATGGAGACAATGCTTAGTCTCGAAAAGCAGAAAGGTACCCTTATGCAGGATGGAGGTAGAGCTTAACCTCGGAAGGCAGATATATAGCCTTATGCAAAAATGCAGATGGAGAAAATGCTTAGTCTCGAAAGGCAGACGAGTAGCCTTATGCAGAAATGCAAGAATGTAAAGAGTGAATAGTGGTGAGATTTTCTTAGTTGATAACTGATTACGATATCGTGGTTGCTGGTGATGTTGGGTGCAGATAGCACATTTGTGAATAAACGATCGTTCTGATGGTCTCCCATCTGAAAAGTACAAGTGTGTGAATGTATTCATGTGATTTGTGATCTGCATCCAAAGAAAAATCGTGAGTTCTGTAGAGAGGGGGAAAGGTTAGTTCATCTTCTCGTGGCTCCTGACGTCACATATCACTGGGGCAGCGTGGCTAAATGACAGCAATTCAAATAATAGTTATGCATGATTTAGTAAATATAACGTAAGTATATATTTGAAAGAGATTTTTTTTTCGGATGAACCAACGACCGCAACGTGGTTCAAGACATTGCGACCTCGCTTCCTCCGGAATTTTCAGGGTCCTCCTTCAAAATCTGCCCCAGTTTACTGGGTTGGTGCTTCTGGGGGCTGTGCTGAATGACTGAAAATGATCAACCTCAGAATTTTGAGGGTCCTCCTCAAAATTCTGCCCCAGTTTACTGGGTTGGCGCTTCCGGCGATGAAAAGGCTGAAAACTGACTTTGGAATTTTGAGGGTCCTCCTCAAAATTCTGCCCTAGTTCTAATAGCGGGGGGAAATGAGATTTTTTATTAAAATTGTGACCGAACCCATAGGGCTGCCTACGTATCCCCTCTTAAACGGGAATCAGGTCAGGCGTAGTTCAAATTACATCATAAAGCATCATAGGTGATTACACATAATATCATTTCACTGCATCTGAGTTGATTGGCTTTGGCCAGACTTCTCCGTCCATTTCTACAAGAATAAGGGCTCCTCTAGTTAGAACCCAGTGAACCATGTACGGACCTTTCCAGTTGGGAGAGAACTTCCCCTTGGCTTCATTTTGATGTGGGAATATCTTCTTCAACACCAGCTGCCCCGGTGTAAACTTCCTTGGTTTAACTCTTTTGTTGAAGGCTTTGGACATGCTGTTCTGATATAACAGACCGTGACAGACTGTATTCATTCTCTTCCCGTCTACAAGGGCTAACTGCTCGTAGCGACCCTTTACCCATTCTACATCTTCTAACTCAGCTTCTTGCATGATTCTTAAAGATGGAATTTCTACCTCGGCGGGAATGACCGCCTCTGTACCATAAACCAGTAGGTAAGGAGTTGCCCCGGTTGATGTGCGGACTGTGGTGCGGTATCCCAGCAAAGCAAATGCTAACTTCTCATCCATTGTTTTTGACATTCGACCATCTTCCTTAGTATCTTCTTGATATTCTTGTTGGCCGCCTCTACAGCTCCATTCATCTGAGGCCGGTAGGCTGTAGAGTTCTTGTGTTTGATTTTTAATGTTTCACACATCGCTTTCATCAAGTCGCTGTTGAGATTGGAACCATTGTCAGTGATGATATATTCTGGAACCCCGAATCGGCAAACAATACGATCACGGACGAAATCTGCCACAACTTTCTTAGTCACTCCTTTGTATGAGGATGCTTCAACCCATTTGGTAAAATAATCGATTGCCACCAGGAATCTGTGCCCATTAGATGCGGCAGGTTCAATAGGTCCAATGACATCCATTCCCCAGGCGGCAAATGGCCACGGTGAGCTTGTTGCAGTAAGCTCGTTAGGAGGCACCTTTATCATGTCTGCATGTATCTAACAGCGATGGAATTTGCGAACATATTGGATACAGTCTGTTTCCATAGTCATCCAAAAATAACCTGCTCGGAGTATCTTCTTTGCTAAGACAAAACCATTCATGTGTGGCCCGCAAGTCCCTTGTGCACTTCGTCCAATAGCCTGGTTGCTTCCTTTGCTTCGACACACCTTAACAAACCCAAATCGGGAGTCCTCCAATACAGGATTGCCCCACTGTGAAAGAAATTGTTGGATAATCTCCGAAGTGTGCGCTTTTGAGTAGCGTTGGCAAGCCCTGGATATTCCCCTGTTGTTAAGTACTCATTGATGTCGTGGAACCATGGTTTTCCGTCCGCTTCTTTCTCAAAGTGAGCACAATAAGCTGGCTAATCATAAATCTTTATCGGGATGGGATCAATGAAATTCGCGTCTGGATGCTGGATCATGGATGACAAAGTAGGCAATGCGTCAACGAACTCGTTCTGGACCCTGGGGACTTGCTGAAATTTTGTCTTTGTGAATCTTTTCCTTAACTCTTGTATGTGATGCAAGTAGGGAAGTATCTTAGAGTTTTTGGTTGCCCATTCTTCTCAAACTTGATGTATGAGCAGGTCTGAATCCCCGATCACTAGTAACTCTTGAATGTTCATGTCAATGGCCATCTTGAGTCCCAAGATGCAAGCTTCGTATTCAGCCATGTTGTTTGTGCAAGGGAACCTGAGCTTGGCGGATACCGGGTAATGCTGGCCGGTTTCTAATACTAGGACTGCCCCTATGCCAACCCCTTTAAAATTGGCGGCCCCGTTGAAAAACAATCTCCAACCATCATAGGATTCTACAATATCTTCTCCTACAAAGGACACTTCTTCATCGGGAAAATACGTTTTCAAGGGTTTGTATTCTCCGCCGATAGGGTTCTCGGCAAGGTGATCTGCAATGGCTTGACTCTTAATTGCTTTCTGAGTCACGTAAACAATGTTGAACTCACTCAACAAGATTTTCCACTTGGCGAGCTTGCCAGTGGGCATGGGCTTATGAAAAATGTACTTCAGCAGGTCCATTCTGCATATGAGATAAGTGGTGTAGGCACAGAAATAATGCCTCAATTTTTTAGCTACCCAAGTCAGAGCACAACAGTTGCGCTCTAATAAGGAGTACCGGGCCTCGTATGGGGTAAACTTCTTACTGAGGTAGTAGATGGCCTGCTCCTTTCTTCCCGTCTCATCATGTTGTCCCAGAACACAACCGAATGCTCCATCCAAAAAACTGTAGGATAAAGCAATAAGGGCCTTCCTGGATCGGGCGAAACCAAGACTGGTGGCGTTGACAAGTACTCCTTGATTCTGTCAAAGGCTTTCTGACAATCGTCGGTCCATCTAGTAGCAGTGTCCTTCTTTAGCATTTTAAAGATGGGTTCACAAATGACTGTGAACTGGGCTATGAACCGGCTGATATAGTTGAGTCTCCCCAGGAAACTCATCATGTCCTTCTTGTTCTTTGGTGGTGGCAATTCTTTGATGGCATTGACCTTTGATGGTTCCAATTCTATTCCTCGATGACTCACAATGAAACCCAGTAGTTTTCCGGCAGGAACCCCGAATGCACATTTGGCGGGATTCAGTTTCAGGTTATACCTTTTTAGTCTGTTGAAGAACTTTCTCAAATCTTCCATATGATCAATGGCTTTCCTAGATTTGACGATGACATCATCCACATATACCTCGATCTCCTTGTGTATCATGTCGTGGAAGATAGTAGTCGTGGCTCTCATGTAGGTGGCGCCAGCATTCTTCAATCCAAATGGCATCATTTTGTAGCAATACATTCCCTACGGCGTGATGAAAGTCATTTTCTTTGCATCCTCCTCATCCATCCATATCTGATGATACCCATCGAAACAATCAACAAAACATTGCAACTCATTCTTGGCGCAGTTGTCGATAAGAATATGTATGTTTGGCAAGGGAAAGTCATCCTTGGGACTGGCCCGGTTGAGATCCCGGTAGTCGACGCATATTCTAACCTTCCCGTCCTTCTTTGTTACTGGCACGATGTTGGATACTCGACCACTTTGAGAACCTTAGCCTTGACTTGCTTAGTAACCTCTTCTTTGATT
>MU699365.1:7982-30546 GCA_026770625.1 Nicotiana glauca | reverse complement strand
ATGTGATATCAAAACTATTTTATTTTATGATTTTGGGAGTAATCGTCGTGAGAGCAAAAATCACGTGCTCACAGTTGCTCATGCACTTGTGACACCGGATTTCTGGGATGGTTTCAGTGAATCTTTGTACTAATTGGTATTATTTAAGTTTGAATTCAAGAAATGACCTTTCTTTTATGTGAAACAGAAGGAAAAACCTTAGATTTTTAAAAGCATTAAAAGAGGAAATTAATTGATAATCTAATTGGCTTGCCTGACAGTGGTGTCCGACGCCACCACGACCCTTAGTGGATTTTGGGTCGTGACAATATCTGTTACAAATACGGATAATCTTACGTTAATATTTACTATTAACAAATAAATTTGGTCCAAAAAATTAATCAATCGATCGATCATTTGACCAAATCCGAATCTGAAGCCGTAACTGTAGCCGAAGCCGAGCCGAGCCGAGCGAACGACAATGACGACGCGAGGCTTGCCCTCTTCTGAACTCTTTAAGAGCTACAAGAAGAGTTATTATATATATACCCACCAAAATCCTTTTTCTCTTCCAATGAGGGACAATGTCTCAATAAAAAGAAAGGAAAACTTAAAATTTTACTCAAAAATACTCTCATTTTAAGACTATTTCATCTCAAATAAAATCTCAAAAATCCCCCACATGAATTTTGGAGATGACATGACCCAAGAACGCGATAGATTCAAGCCAAAATTCACATTTCGAAAATTTAGCATACAATTGGTGCTGCTGAAGAGTCTGCAAAACTGCCCTGAGATGGTTAGCATGATCCTTTCGACTCTGAGAATACACAAGAATATCATCAATGAAAACTATCACAAAGGATTCTAGAAAAGGCTTGAAGACTCGATTCATAAGATCCATGAAAGTTGCCGGGGCATTTGTTAGCCCAAAAGACATCACTAGAAATTCAAAGTGCCCATACCGAGTCCTGAAAGCTGTTTTTGGAATATCCTGCTCCCTTATCTTCAATTGGCGATACCCGGACCGCAAGTCAATCTTTGAAAAACACATAGCACCTTAAAATTGATCAAACAAGTCATCTATTCTAGGTAGAGGGTATTTATTTTTTATGGTCACTTTGTTAAGCTGTCGGTAGGTAATACACATCCGCACCGACCCATATTTCTTCCTTACAAATAAAACCGGTGCGTTCCATGGTGACACACTTGGACGGATGAAACCCTTTTCTAACAAATCCTTCAATTGCTCCTTTAGCTCTTTCAATTGTACTGGTGCCATTCTGTAAGGTGGAATTGATATAGGCTGCGTGCCTCGCATCACATCGATCCCAAAATCAAATCTCCCTGTCTGGTGAGATCCTAAGAAGCTCATCTAGAAAGACATCCGGAAATTCATTCACGACAAACACACCCGAAGGAGGAAGCGATGTTGCTGAAAAGATTAAGAAAACTCTTGCTCTACTTGATCTCTCTGGATCGAAGAACTCTAGTGTGAAAGAAGATAATGATGCTTCAAGTGATAGATCCTCCCCACTTACACCTCATAATATGAGTCAATCAAGGATCAATCTATATTACAATCCATGATACTCCCCATTATCAGAACAATCATGCAAGCCATGGTGACAAACGCTTCAACGGTGGAGGAGCAGTTGGCAAACTTGACGTAAGCAATCGCTATCTTGACCAAACGCACATGCAAATTCAAGATGCAAGAATTGACAAGATAACAGACAGGGTGGAAATCTTGATAGAAGAAGAATACACTCATGCTCCTGCAAGTTCTTAGAAGTTCAACAGATTGATCCTCCCCCACGACAAGTTGTATCAACTAAGGAAATTCTAGTCTCTTCGGAAGAGATGATTCCAATCAATCAACTAATGAAGTTCATTGAAGGGACTATAAAAAATAAATATGAAGTTGCTTCTAAGTTCTCCCTTACTATGCAAATCCGTACACTTCAAGGATCGATATTTTGAAGATGCATGTTGGCTATCAACCTCCAAAATTTCAACAGTTTTATGGAAAAAGCAATCCAAAGCAATATGTGGCGCACTTCATTAAGACATGCAACAATGCTGAGACTTATGGAAATTACCTCGTCAAGAAGTTTGTCCACTCACTAAAAGTAAATGCTTTTGATTGGTACACATACCTCGAGGCTGGGTCTATTGATACTAGGATCAACTAGAGTAAGAGTTCCTAAATCGCTTTTTATAGCACGAGACGTACTGTAGGTATGATAGAACTTACACTCGTCAATGAAAGGGCGGACCAGTTATCGACTTTATCAATCGTTGGAGGAATGCAAGCCTCATCTGCAAAGACAGGCTAGTGAAGCTTCTGACATAGAAATGTGCGTCCAAGGCATGTATTGTGGGTTACGCTACATCTTTCAAGGTATCAAGCCTAGCATATTTGAAGAACTTGTGACTTAAGACCATGACATGGAGTTGAGTATAGCTTCCACTGGAAATGAAAGACTGCCCATCTATGAACCTCGTAAAGGGAACAAAAAGCAAGAAGTCAGGAAATGGAGCAAGTTTGTACCCAAGTTTGAAAAAACAAAGAAGTTATGAATGTCAACACATCACATGTGAAGTTCACAACGAAGGTGAGCAAGAAGTAGAGTATGAAATCCACATTTTTTCAAGATAAGCCAAGTGGAAAGTCGACTTTAAAAGAAATACAAGAAAAGGAGTACCCATTTCTGGATTTTGATGTGCCAAGATTGTTTGAAGAACCTCTCGAGTTAAAGCTCACTGAGCTTCCAGAGATGAAGTGGCCGAATGAAGTTGGAAAAATGAATGATCCAAATTACTGCAAATACCATCGACTTGTAAGCCACCCTCTTGAGAAGTGCTTTGTCTTTAAGGACAAAGTTATGGACTTGGCTCGTAAAAAAAATATTGTGCTTGAAGATGAGAAAGCAAGCATAAACCAAGTATCTATCACTTTTGGCTCATTCAGTCTAGATGAATTATGTAGTTTCAAATAAAGTAAAGATGAAGAATTACTGAAGAACAACAAGGTTGAAGTTGATCAACCTGATGATGATGAAGGTTAAACGTTGGTAACTCGTTGAAGGCGCCACAAACGAAGCCCATAAAAATAATTAATAGAATAACCAAAAATCAAAATGATGGTAAAAAGACCATGAAAACAAATTCCAGTCAAGTGTTTAATGAAATCAAAAGTGGAGATGCACTACCCTCAAAATCCACGTCATTTAGTTACCTTGGAGGATTTCTTGCCACGTTACTTCCGCATGAAGATTTCCCGTGATAGTATTGAGGCCTCTTGTTGCAATGCTGATAAAAAGGAAGAAAAAAGTGATGACCTACCATTGGCACCATATTCAGAAAAGCTCATCGAGTCCATCCCTCAAGAATTTAATGCTTGCAAGAAAGAAGTTACGTTCACAAGTGACGATCTTATACGAGGTGACATTCCTCATAACCGTCGATTTCACCTGGTTGGGTATATGCACGACTAAAGGGTAAATCAAATTTTGGTTGATGGAGGATCCCATGTGAACATATTTTGCACTGTGAAAAAACTTGGTATTACCATGAATGAACTCTCAGAAAGTCGTGTGATAATTCAAGGATTCAACCAAGGGGGGCAAATAGCCATAGGTTCGATCAGGTTGGGAATCATCATTGAAGATATGAAATCAAGTGCATGACTGCATATGATCGATAAAAATACCTCGTACAACATCTTACTTGGAAGGCCTTGGATACATGAGAATAAAGTGGTTCCATCTACCTACCATCAATGTTTGAAATACTACGAGGGTGAAGTCGAAAAGAAGATAGCTACTGATAATGAGCCATTCACTGTGGTTGAGTCACACTTCGTCGATGCAAAGTTCTACTTAAAGAACCGCATTGTAAAAGAGTAAAAGTTGATGATGTCATGAAGGGTAATAATTAAGAGTCCATGACTAAGAGAGCTGAGGCCGACAAAACCAAGGTTGTTACTGAGGAGGTATACCCTAACTCAAATAAATCTCATGGAGGGAACACTATGTCTTATGGAAACAAAAGTAACTCATGCACTCCATTATGTGTCCCTAAAAAGAAGAAACAGTAGGGAGAATCAACCAAACTCCAAACCAATATTCTATGGGAGTTAACTGTTACGATCAAACAAATTGAAGCAGTAAAGTTGCTCCTAATGCTACTTGTAGGGTTTGTGGCCCAAAATTATTTGCAGAATATGGCGCTCCTTACGAAGCATACATATGAAGTCTTTGATCCTAACACTTACAATTATTTGCAAAAGCTGGATATAATCCCAATGTGCCGTTAAAATTAGGGAAGCTCTCACCAGAAGCTGCTACGAGGCAACCACATGAAGGTTTGCGATACAAATAACTTTCACCAGCTCGTATCTTTATAAGAAGTGCAAGCAACAATTATATCAATATAGAAGATGAATCTGCCGCTTCTAACAACCCTTTTGTCTTTGATCGATATGGAAAATCAACTGTGATGACTTCCGTATTTGAGAGATTATGTCTATTAAAGAAGGGAAACAAGTTTTAGAAAAATTATCAAAGCATAAGAACACTCGCTTCACCCAGAATCCAGAAGATCTCTAAGGATTTCCAAAGTTTGATTCCTTCTAAAAAGAGGCAATAAATAAAACATGTGGTTTCATGTAGAGAAGTACTAAAGGTAAAGCCATATACTGTTGGCTACACTAAGGAACATGGAAAAGACGAAGAAAGTGTGAGTTCTCATATCATGTTACTGCACAAGGCAATAATAGTGTTTCATCTCTAATGGGGATGATGAGAAATTGGAGGGTGTTTTACTGTGTTATCACATATCCTTCAACGACGGGGACCCTCAAGAAGATGACAATGCCAAAAATGATCCACCTGAACATGAAGAAGGGGTGAAGATAACTGTTGATGCCTTAAAGGAAGTTAACCTTGGCACTGATGAAGAACGAAGACCCACTTACCCAAGTGCTTTACTAGAAGTTGATGAAGAAAGAACTTATATTGAGTTACTCAAGGAGTTTAGGGATGTCTTTGCTTGGAGTTACAAAGAGATGCCTGGCTTGGACCTGGAAGTAGCAATCCATTACCTCGCCGTCAAGAATGTCGCTCTTCCTGTTATGCAAGCTCAAAGGCGCTGTAGGCTAGACTTGATTCCCCTGATTGAAATCGAAGTTTACAAACTCATCGACGCTGGCTTTATTCATGAAGTTAAATACCCAACATGAGTTTCAAATATTGTCCCTGTAAGGAAGAAGAATGGCCATATCTAGTGAGCGTTGACTTTAGGGATCTCAACAATGCATGTCCCAAAGATGAATTCCCGCTTCCTATTCTAGAGTTGGTGATCGATGCTACTACTGGGTATGAGGCAATATCATTTCTGGATGGTTCATCGGGCTAACACCAAATTCACATGGCATCAAAAAATGAAGAGCTTACTGCATTCCGTACCCTAAAGGGTATTTATCGTTATAAGGTAATACCTTTTGGTTTGAAAAATATTGGTGCTACTTGCCAAAGGGCTATACAGAATATCTCTAGAGCACTCATGAATACCAGGCGCCTGCATGGCCTATTAGCGCAATACCTCGTCAAACAACAAAGTGTGTGTGAGTATAATGTGATAGATAAGACGCTAAACTTACAAAAGAATTCTTGGTTCATAGAAGTTTTGAACTTCACCAGTTGTTCTGTAAGTTTAATCTTATTTTATCTAGGTCTGGTTCATAGTCCAAGAGACACCAGATTCGATGTGTTATGCTTATTTGTGAAAACCTAGTGAATTTTTTTTATTTTACTCTATTATAATATATTCTTTTTGATTTATGTGGGGGATTGATAGAAAAATAATTTTGATAACCCAAAAAAAATATTCGAATTGATGGGTCGGTTCATTCTTTTTATATTATGTTTATGAGCCTTTATTATAGTAATTATTTTAAACATATTTGTAACAGAAAATTAGTTTAGTTTTGAATATAATAATTATACTAACCTTAAATGGCTATCATTATGGCTATCAAAAATAGTTTGACTTTTGATGATAAGAAATTGTTGTTTGATAACGTTTTTGGCTTAATGCACTTAAAGTTATGTAACGTTTGTTTCTTAACTTTGATAACGTTTTTTGCATTAACTTCAATATGCGATGTTTCATTCTTGAAAAATCAGATGTCCATATAAGTTTTGGACTATATATAAATATTTCTTTGTGATCATTTTGATGGGTGAAAAAAAAAGTGTGACAAAAAGTAAAAGCTTTTCTTCTTCTTTCTTTTGTGCTCGATTTTCTTTTATTCAATCTTTGTTGTTTCTGCTCCTAGTTTATATTAGAAGAACTTATTGAATCCTTGGACATACATCTAATTTTATTCATTACGGTGTGAGTAAAATATCATTAAGGACAGTGTCTTTGACATGCCTGAAGCTAAATCTTATTCAACATAATCTAATATTTTTACAATAGTAGTAATTAATTCACTCCATAAACGTTCACCTATTAAAGAAGTTAAAGATATAATATTTAGGCGAAATACATAAGTTAGCACCTCAATTATGGATCAAATCCCTGTTATACACTTTTTGTAGACGAAAATAACTTTACACACTCAACCTTTCCAGAGTGTGTCTAATACACACTACTTTTGCTACGTGGCACGCGCGTGTTTAACAAAAATTATATGCTAAGCTGTTGAATATTTATCCTAATTCTGACATAAAGGATA
Source organism: Nicotiana glauca (assembly GCA_026770625.1). Lineage (NCBI taxonomy): Eukaryota > Viridiplantae > Streptophyta > Magnoliopsida > Solanales > Solanaceae > Nicotiana > Nicotiana glauca. The sequence continues at coordinate 23,822 of MU699365.1, read as the reverse complement.
CAAGTCAAAATTTTAAATTTTTGCTTTTTAAAATTATTTTGTTCCCTTCACTTTAACCCACCTCTCCCTGTTCTTCTTTCCCAGAACCCCACCCCTATCAGTTTGTTGCTGACCTTCCCCCTTTCCCCATTTTCGTCTTCTTCCCACCCCTTTTCCCCATTTTCCCTGTCTACCATTTTAAGAATAACAATAATATAAAAAGATTTTGGAAGGAATATATTGATAAAGAAAGTTAAAAGAAATCTATATCTAAGAGAATTTTATAAATCTAGGTTTGAATTATAATTTAGTGGTAACAATTTAAGAACAAAAATTTAAGGTGTTAGAATATTAATTTGGTGTTGAGGGATATCGGAGATGAGCCAAAGATGCCGAGAATCAACTGACTCTATTTGTTATTTACAGGCCATTTTTATAAAGTTGTTTTTTATTGCTTGCGCTTTCATCACTTTGGTTGCTTATTTGCACTAAATAATACCACAGATTCTGGCCATAATCAACTATCAAAACACCTAAAAAAAATTATCGAAGAAGATGACCGCAAATCGAGCAACCATGGATTTGGCCATAACCAACTTTAATGGAGTTTGGAGTTTTGCATTATACTTCTTGTGTCATATTTGAATCTGGACTCACAAACTCGTGATTAATGTACTTGAGTTCCTAATTTTGTTTTATAATCGGAAGGTGATAATTGTGTATTTTTGTGGTGTCGGCGTCAATCTCTGGTGGAGAAGAGAAATGGATCAAAGGGAGAATAGTTTAGGGGTATATTTATAATTTTACATTAATTTATTTTATTTTAAAATTAATGACACGTGGTACTATATTATTGGTGTGCGACATACCTCACTTTTTCTGAGATGCTTAAATATAAAAGTAGTGTGTATTGGACACACTCTAAAAAGGATTGAGTATGTAAAGTTATTTTTATCCGTAAAAAATATGTAACATGGATTTTGGTCCATAGTTGAGGTGCTAACTTATGTATTTCGCTTTGCTAAAACTTGATAAAGCCACGCAAGTCACTTCTTGTATTCTGTGTGAGTTATGGCTAACTGTATATGTTAGGTGGGTGTAGTTTTGTGACATGTAGAAAAAGTATTCGGGTGTGAGTTATGGCTATATGTATATGTTAGGGTGGGTTAGAGCTGTCAATATGGGCAGAGTCAAGCTAGCCCAGCCTATTCCACGTGGGCTTTAGCAATTGTCTGGCTGAGTTGGGCTAGTCCAACATTTTGATTGACCTTGTAATGGTCACCCAAGCCCTATGTGGGCTATGAGCCACCACGAGTCGGCCCATTATCTTTTTAAATATAATTTTATATTTTTTCTTTAAGTTCTAACATAAAATAAATATTTAAAAGGTAAAAAAATCTTATTGGAAATTTTTTACAGAACTTAATAACTTTTTATACTATTCAAATATTTCATAATAAATACTAAAAAGGTAAAAAAATAAGACTATATCTTACTAAAAGTCAAAACTCAAAACAAACTATTTAAGAGAATGCCCATGATGCTTATGTGATATCCAACACATCATCTTCGTGAAACAATTTGAATCCGCTTGTGAAAAGGTTGTCTTAACATCTTCACTTTCATCTACATCTACAATTCATATGCAATATTTATTAGTTAAATATTAAGAATAATTAATTTATTTAAACTAATTAACGTTTTAAGACTTTAATTTTTTAATACGATGAGCTTAATAATCTTTAAGCTAGGGATACTCTTCTTGTTATTTTTTGTGTGATATATTTTTTATATTTTATATATTTTAAATACGTATTTTTATTAGGCCCACCGACCGGCCTAGTCGAGCCTCAGTCAAGTTTCACGAGCCACGAGCCTACTCGAGTACGGCTTAAAAGCCTCATGTTTAATTCGACTCCAAAAATTCTAGCCCAGCAGCTTTGCTAAATCACGGGCTAGGCTGGATTGTCCTAACAGGCCAAACCCGTATTGATGGCTCTAGGGTGGGTGTAATTTTGTGACATGACAAAAAAGTATTCTGTGTGAGTTATGGCTATCTGATAGGTTAGAGTGGGTGTAGTTTTGTCACATGATAAAAAATATATACTAACACACTTATTAAGTCGACTCAAACTCTCTCTGTATATAATTGATAAGTTATTACCCGTTTGGAAATAAATTTTTTATTTTTTAAGAAAGTAAAAATTATTTTTTCATGAAATTTGATCAGTTTTTAGAAAAAGAGTCAAGAAAATTTTCTTCTACTCACAAAATTTTCATTTTTTTCAAGAAAAATGCATGTTTGAATTCAACTTACAAAAATTATTTTTCGACGTAACTTAAAAAGAAATTGAGTTTCAACCAAATTTATATTCAAAATGTACTAAATTATATTAACTCCGAGCCATTGTCACAAAATTAAAGAATAGAAGGTACAATAGCATCTGTACTCATTGCCTAACATCTAAGTTTCGCAATGATATATGCACGATGAATATATTATTAAAAGGAGAGGATAAATCCCTCTCCTTAATTCAAGTGGCAACATAAAAAAAAGTCACATGGCATAATTAGTTACCAATTAATTTTTAGTTAATAATTAGTTATTAGTTATTATATTTGAATTTAAATATCTATAAAAATAAAAATAATAAAAAATAAAAAACTATCATATATATATTAATTGGTTACTTTATTTTAATTAATAAATGTAGATATCTCATAATTAGTTACAATTAAAAAAACAAAAATATAAATATATAAAAAATAACTACACATTCAAATTGGGTGGGAGTAGTTTCAAGTTGGAGTGTTAAAATTATTTTTTAAAATAAAAAATATCAAAAAAAGAAAAATAAAATTAACTATAATAAAAAAGAAGAAAAACTACCCATTCAAATCAATGAGTAGCTTCAAATTGGAGTTTTAAAATTAAAAAATAAAATTTATCTATATATTATTAAAATGAGAGGATAAAACACTCTCCTTAAGCCAAGTGGCAGCACAAAAAAAAGCTACATGACATAATAAGTTATTAATTAATTTTTTGGTTAATAATTAATTATTTATAATTATATTTGAATTTAAATATCTATAAAAACGAAAATAATAAAAAATAAAAAACTACCATATATATATATATATATATATATATATATATCGGTGAGGGTTGGGTATATCGTATTGACAAATAAAATGACAATTAAAATTTATTAAAACAATACGATCTAATAGTATCAAACAAGAATGATTATAATTTATTTATTTTTTTAATATTGACCGCGCATCGTACGGGTACGACTACAAGTTGGTTACTAAAAACTGAAAAAGTAGTGGTAAAATATTGTATTTCTTCAGAATGGTCGGCACGTAACTCCATATATCGAGGCACTTAGTATGGACTATATGCCACCTGATTTTGATTAGAATCATATAAAATCTGCGTGAATATATATAATTGATAAGTTGACAACAACAACGATAACAATTCAATGGAATTCCACGAGTGATGACAGGAAAGAAACTCATTGTAGCACCATATCGAGGAGACATGTTTGCAATGGTGGCCCGCTCAGCCAATTCGAGATGCAAAGACGTGATATAAATTTATGAATTTTTAATTTTTCATTGAAATCATAACTCATTTTAATTATTGGATTTGAAATTAAATATTTATATGTTTAATAAATTTCTAATACTACTATATGATTTAAGTAAAAGTTGAGTTCGTCCTAACTCCTAACTAATATTATCGCTCCATCCCTTATTGAGTGAGGCCTTTTGAAACGAAATATTGGGGCCCAATAAATTAAAATGAAAAAAAAAACTATCAATTTATTAAGATTTCGGTATCTAATACTTATAGAAAGTTTTGCTAATTTGACGTTTAGGTTGTGAGATTATATATAACTATAAGAAAGTAAGGACAAAGACTCACACCACATGGTAAATTGTTATATAGTTGTTTTTTAGGTAAGTGTATTATTAGTTTTATAAGTTTCCATATAATTCATAGTGTTATGAAAATAATAAAAGAACAAGAACAATATTGCAGAGAAAGAGGAAGAGGAAGAGGAAATTCTTATTGAATTTAGGATGAATTACAATGGAATAGAACCATCTATTTATAGGGAAAGAGTGACTTAGCTACCAAGTAATAATCCCTAGAATCTCTCTAAATATAGACATTCACCATAAATAGAATTCTATTTATAACACTGCCCCTCGAATGTCTATTCAACAGATAATGTGCCTCGTTAAAATCTTAACTAATATAAAATCCAGTGGAAAAAATTATAGAGAAGGAAAAAGAGTACACACATCTAACAATACGCCTTTTGGTTGCCTCATTTAAAACCTTGCAAGGAAAACTTAGTGGGACAAAACCTTGTAAGGGAAAAAGAGTGCAATGCGCATTAATTCCCCCTGATGAGAGCATCAATTCACATCCTTGAGCCTTCGCATCCCATTCTTGTGCACTAGCTTCTTGAAGGTTGACGTGGACAAAGATTTGATAAATAAATCCGCCATATAACTCCAATGAATATGTTGCACCTTGAAAATCCTCGCTATCACATTATCATGCTTATAGTTATAGAAAGATACCTTTGTGCACAAATTGCACTTACGATATGGTCATTCGTGACCAAAAAATTCTCCAAGAATTGCATATGCTATCAACATTTTAAATCGTTCATGGATTACTATATAAGTATAGTCAATAAGCCATATAAATAGAGTTTAGATTTACATCAAGTTTTCATATCATGCCGACATATAAAATACATGAAAATGATTGCACACACCTATTGACTTTATACTTTTGGGTGATTGAACTGCATATCCAAAACTATATGTCTTTCATATGAAACCGATTCTATTCGAATTGTTTCTCCAGATTTAAGATCCTCATATATGAATTTAGCGCTATCATAGATGTCGCCGACGAGCATTTTATATCGGTTTCAACATTTTTAATAAATACATAACATAGAGATCTCTTCATTCTTATATTCAGGTACCTGAATCTCTCATGAGATTTTATGAAGTGTTATGTCATGTGATCTTCTAGATCACTTGCCTCCTTATTATGATTATTTGCTCATCTTCTTTATCAAGAAGTTTTATTTGAAACCGATTTGTCTATACGCTTTAAGCGTACCATAGACTTTGTCCTTCTAGGACTTATTCTAATAAGGGCATTTGCAGTGAGCATATAGTTACTTTCTTTGGGTCAGCAAATGCGTCTGGCATGCTTTACAATATATTACAAATGAATTATCTTCTTATGAACTTCAAGTTCATACTATCTTATTCGAGGATCTAGATGTACAAATGATAATTCATTTCACGTAACTTTTTCTCAACTATTGTATCATGTCTCCCCCCTCATGTTAGAAAAACTAACTTGTTTCCTCAACTTTGAGAACCCATCTTTTGCGTTATGGCATTAATCAAAATATACACTGCACATCAATAATAATAAGATGGAATTATTTTGTTTCTGATGCTGAACCACTTGTGAGGTAAGAAAATAATATACTTTTGTATATAATGTATATCAAACTGATATATAAAACTTTGTTCTCATAAGAAATTATTTAGCTATAAGTGGAGGCACTCAATAAATTATTTTTCTAAACCAACTATGATGTAAACCAACTTATCAAGATGAACTACCTTGAATTAAAAAAAATGGAAATTATGCTCTAAATTAAATTATTGAGCAAGTTACCTTGCAAACACCATGTTGCGGATAATAATAATCGCACATGTAACCATCTCATAGATGCATCTTATGTGGTATACATGGCAGGTGAATGGTCCTATATTCACCTTTGATATTTTTAGCATTCACGAGATTCAATCCCAATTTTAGTTGATCTATCAATTAACGAGAACAAGCAATATAAGAGAATTCGTAAATAATGTGACGACCCAAAGTGTCATCACCTGTTCTAATTGAATTCAGTGTCTTTGAGGCCTTGAAAACCTCATTTAAAATTGCCTCGATTTGCGTGCACAGTCCGGCCGCGTAGCCGGAAGGCTTAAATATGAAATTTTATAAAAAAAAATGCCAAGTTTTGATGTTAAAATGAATAAATTTGACTTTGGTCAATATTTTGAGTAAACAGACCCGGACTCGTGATTTGATGGTCCCGGAGGGTCCGTAGAAAAATATGAGACTTGGGCGTATGCCCGGAATCGAATTCCGAGGTCCCAAGCCCGAGAAATGAATTTTTAAAGAAAATTATTTTTTGAAATTATTTAAGGAAATTTAAAATGAAATTTGATTAGAACATGGTGGTATCGGACCCGTATTTTGGTTACGGCGCCCGGTAGAGGTCATATATATGATTTAAGATGTTTCTGTAAAATTTGGTAAAAAACGGACGTCGTTTGACGTGATTCGTACCTAAATTGATAAAGTTGATGTTTTAAGAAGTTGAGAAAAATGCTTTGATTTTGAGGTTTAATTTGTTGATAATGATGTTATTTTGGCGATTTGATCACACGAATAAGTTCGTAGGATATTTTGGAGGTCGTGTGTATGTTTGGTTAGGAGCCCCGAGGGCTCGGGTGTGTTTTGGATGTGGTTCAGGAAGTTTTGGACTTAGGAAAAATTGCAAAATTTCTGCTGTAGGTGCATAGAACTTTTGTTCATCGCGATCACGTAGTCAGCCCCGCGATCGCGTAAGGAAAATGGGGACCGGGGTGGATTCGTTCTTCGCGAACGCGATGCCACGGTCGCAAACACGGAGCACTGGGGATTGTGCATCGCGAACGCGGCCTGTGTGACGCGAACGCATAGAGTAAACTTCAGGGGTTCACCATTCATTCTATGCGATCGCAATCTTCCCTACGCGATCATAATGAGTAAAGCCCCAGCCGTCATTTTTCTTCTATGGATTTCATGGTGTTGTCCGCGATCGCAGTGCTCAACAAATTTTACCCTATGCAAGTACAAACCATTGTCCACGATTGCATAGACCAAAAATCCGCCCGGTCATTTAAAGTCTCCAAAACTAAATCCATATGGGAATATCACTAAGTTTCACCATTGCTTCATTTTCAACAACAATTAGGGCGATTTTAGAGCAATTCTTCACCATAAATCTCTTAGGTAAGTAATCTTTAACTTGTTTTCTTCCATTTCCATTAACACCCATTAGATTTCTAGGCTAAAACATGTGATTTAAGGGCAGAAAAGTAGGGATTTGGCAGAGTTAGTGCTTTTCAATTTAATTGTGATTTAGATATTTTGGGGTCGGATTCTAGAATAAATTATATATTTGGACTCGTGGGTGAATAAGTGAATTTATTTTTGTCCGAACCTCGAGTTTCGACCAAGTGGACCTGGGGTTAATTTTCAGATTTTTGGAAAGAATGATTTATTAAGCATTGGGTTCTTATTGTTTAGCATTTATTGATGTATTGAAGTCATTATTGTATAGATACAATTGATTTGGAGCCAAATTCTAGAGGAAATGCGGTTATTGAGGATTGATTTAATCGTGGAAGTTTGAGGTAAATGTTTGGTCTAACCTTAGCTTGAGGGATTAGGAGTTGAGTCATATTTGCTATGTGGTAATTGTCGTGTACGACGTATAGGCATGGTGACGAGTATCTATACGTTGGTGTCAAGCATGCCCGTGAGACTTTATATTGTGATTATCATGACTTCGTTGTCTCTCATGCCTTGGTAGTAGTTCCTATTTGTTGTGAAAAGCTTGTGGAAGGAAACTGTGACCTATGAACATCGAGGAGCATTGACTCTAGTTATATTACAATTGTGTAAGTATATGAAATGATTGAACCCTTTGGAGAATTGGCTCAAGTGGTAAAGTGAGATATGAAATAAAAGTGAAAGAAAGAGAATGAGTTATTAAATTATTCCTTTGCCGGGATATTGTTGCTTGTTGATTATTTTCCCTTGTCGGGAATTCTATTATTATTTTGTTTATTTCCCTTGCCCCTTGTTTGTGATTGTTGTTTGGGTAAGGAAGAGTGTTAAAACACGAAGGGTGATGCCTTGTATTGTTTGTTATTGTGAGGAAAGAGTGTAAAACGCGAAGGGTGATGCCGTGCATTGTTGTTTATTGTGATGAAAGAGTGTAAAGCATGAAGGGTGATGCCGTGCCGCATGATGTACCATTCCGTGCCGATTCTATTGATTATGTGTGACGAAAGAGAGTAAAAGCACGAAAGGTGATGCCGTGCACATTTTATTATATCATTGCTTGGTGAGGATGCGAGTAAAAACACGAAGGGTGATGCCGTGCACTTGTTGCTTTCTGATTCTTTATTAATGTCTAGGATATGATGTTTCCTTCGTTACTTAATGACTTTTAATCAGAATTGCTATTTTTCCCCATAGCATGCTTCCCTCCCATATTTATTGGTTATCTCTGTATTTCTGTTTTCGCTGTATATATATTTATAACTGCACAGGCTTATGTGGTGTTCTGGTCTAGCCTCGTCACTACTTCGCCGGGGTTAGGCTAGGCACTTATCGGCACATGGGGTCGGTTGTGCTGATGCTACACTCTATGCTCTTTTGCACAGATCAGGTGTTGAAGCAGCTTACGATGTGCAGCAGTAGTCAGGGAGCCGACCTTCAGCCTACGAGACCCCGAGGTAGCCTTGCTGGCGTCCGCATGCCCTTCGTCTCTTCTATCAGTTTTCATGTTCTGTTGACATTTGTATTTGAGACAGACTATGTCCTTTATTTCAAACTCTTATTTGTAGTAACCCTAGACAATCCGTGTATGGTTGTGACACCAGGTGCTGGGTAGAGACTTGTATTTGGTTTTCTAGACGCTGTTTCTAAATTCTGTTCAGACTTCCGCTAAATTTTACTTTTCGTTGTCTTTTAATTGCTTATCCATCGATAATTTAATTGTTTAATCATGTATAAAATGAGATAGGTTAATGTTTGCAAAGGTTCTTGGCTTGCCTAGCTTCCACGAGTAGGTGCCATCACAACTCCCGAGGGTGGGAATTCCGGGTTGTGACAAATAACTTTTTAGTTCTTTTAATATTTACTCATGTGAATTCTCTATTATTTTTGCACATCATACTTAAATTGATATGGCTAAATCAATTATGCCAACTGAATAAATTATCAATTTTGATAAACTTTAGATTTACACCATGACGTGCAATTATCAATAAACTCAAAGTTTATTATGATATGAGTTTTTATATCAATAAATATTCACTTTATTGTGGTATTCTTTTATTTGTGTACTACAAACTGGAGAATAAAGCATGTAGCTTTTCACATACATATTACCCAGCTACAAGTTGTAGTAATAGAAGATATTAAATCTCTCATTTATTTATAGTCTCTATATAATCAACTGCTTTCACGTATACTTTGAAAACTGAATATGTTTCTTTGAGACTTACTACAACCCAATACCTTATTGGTAATCGATTGTGTTTCTCCAAAATAATATAATTGGCTCTTGCAGAGTTCTCAATTAATTTTGTAATACCATATATTCATCAACATCCATATGATGAATATCTCTTTTAAAGAGAAAGTTATACGGTCAAAATTATATGCACGATCTGTATCTTGCATTACCGTTGTCTTTTAATAATCACAGTGCCAAAATAGTTTGGCATACAATAAGTACGTGACCAGTGACCATTTATGCCATAACAATAAAATAATTTTCTTATTTCATCCCAAACTTTTTTTAGAGGTTAGTGTGGTATATTCACTACCACTAGCACGTTCATATTCTTCCAAGAATGAATATGTATTCATAAATCAGATGTTGTCACATTCACATCATGAATGAACCATAATCGTCTATATGTGCTTTATAAAATCTCATGTCAAATCAATGACAAATATTACTTTCACAAAGTGAAGGATTATTTTGAGAATCCTTATTATTCTCATTAGCACAATGATGACGATTATAATTTCGTCTATTGCCACGTCCACATACATTGATACCTTCACGGTAAAATTTTTATCTTCTTTCATACTTATCACATATTGCTATCACATTCTCTTAAGGGAATGAGAATGGAGCAAATTCAGTGGGACGGGTTTTCACTTCTTGTGCTCACGATCATACATGACTTTGTTCATGGCAAGACATAGAAATTTTACCACTTCTGGTGGTTATAATTTTTTACAAATTCTATTAGAGTTATAATTAAAATTTATCGTCTTTGCTTGTATTTAAAATTAAATTATAGAATGTCAAGAATTTAAAAGAGAAAAATAACGTAAAATACTTGCCTTAAATCCACATGAAGGAAGTTTATGGAACAATTGACAATCATTATGCTCAATCCCAAAGTTTTTACTCAATTGATAGTCTCGTGCTGATAACTTGTTATGAAAATAATAAAAGAACAAGAACAATATTGCAGAGAAAGAGGGAGAGAGAATTCTTATTGAATTTGGGATGAATTATAATTGAATGGAACCCTCAATTTATAGGGAAAGAGTTACTTAACCACCAATTAATAATCCATAGAATCTCTCTAAATATAGACATTCACCATAAATAAAATTCTATTTATAACACATAGTAATATTAAATATTCTTTTGGTCTTTTGTTTTAGTTTGTGTTGCATGTATACCACATGCTTTCAAATAGTAATTATTAAGAAAAAAACAATAGTTTTTCAGTATCAAGATACACGTATCGGATTATTAATCTTATACTTCCTCCCCCTTAGGGTTTGTTCGCTACTTCATATTCTTCCTCTCCCATCGTTGCAATTCACTCATTCGAATATGTTTCAACTCCGGAGACTGTTTCAGCAGCAGAGGGATGTCTCTTTGAAGCTTACAAGGCATGTATTCTTCAGCGATTTTGAAGGTCATCAGTCCGTAGCAAAGGTCCTTCGAGGATCGATCAGGAAACAAACAGATGTATTCTTAACCTTAGCCAATCGTGTTGTTCCAACGGCGGTTCACAAAGGTGAAAGTAACATGGTCTTCTCTCCGTTGTTGATCCAACTAGTGTTGGGTCTCATGACGGCGGGTTCAACTGGTCCGAACCGTACGTGACGAACTTCTCTCTTTCCTCAAATCCAATTCTACTGATGAAATCAACTATCTCTCTTCTCAGCTCGTCGACTGTGTCCTTCCTGATGGTAGTCCTAATGTTGTCCCTCGTTTGTCTGCCGCTAACAGCGTCTGGGTCGATCAGTGTGAGAGTTTGAAGCCTTCTTTCAAACAGATTGTGGACAATGTTTACAAGGCTACTTCTCTTTCTGTTGATTTTGCGTACTCCAAGCCTCTTGTGGTGGTCAATCAAGTGAATCAATGGGCTGAAAAGGAGACAGCTGGTCTCGTCAAAGAAATTCTACCTGTTGACGCAGTTGACCATTTAACCAGACTTGTCTTTGTAAACTCACTTTACTTCAAAGGTGTCTGGGGTGACAATTTCAATGCATCAATGACAAAGGACAGTGAGTTCTACCTTCTCAATGGGACCTCCGTTCAAGTGCCCTTCATGACTAGCCAGACAAAGCGATATGTAAAAGCTTATCAAGGCTTCAAGGTGTTGCGGCTACCTTATAAAAAAGGCTTGGATAGGCGTCATTTCTCCATGTTTTTCTTTCTGCCTGATGCGAATGATGGACTGGCAGGCCTGGTGGAAAAAGTCACTTCTGACTCCGAATTCTTGGAGCATCACCTTCCATATATGAAGGTTGGAGTTGGTGAATTTGGTATCCCTAAATTTAAAATATCTTTTGGATTTGAAGCTTCTGAAGTTCTGAAAGGGCTCGGCGTGGTATCACCTTTCTCTGGTCATGACCTCACCGAGATGGTGGAGACCAAGGAGCTGTGTGTTGATAGCATCTTTCATAAGTCCTTTATTGAGGTAGATGAAGAGGGCACAGAAGCTGCTGCTGCAACCACTGCTGTGTTTGGCGTAAGGTCTTCTGGTTCACGAGAGAAAGTAGACTTCATTGCTGATCATCCGTTTCTCTTTCTGATTAGAGAAGACGCAACAGGCGTGGTATTGTTTGCAGCAGGTATACATGGATCGGGTTGGTTCGGTTTTTATCAAAACCAAACCAAACCAATTAATTATATCGGTTTGGATTGGTTCGGTTTCGTCGGGTTTTTTGGGTTTTCGGATTTTTTTGTTACATAAATGTTATTTTAACCTTACGTTATTAAAATTAGGAAGAATAGCCTAGGAAACACTTGTACTTGTTCCGGTTTGACATCCCGGTCCCTGTACTCCACAAAGTTTCATTGAGACACCTCTACTCGATCAAAACTAATATCTTGAACGCTTCTGGCCATTGACCAAGCTTATGTGGCATTGAATCTGATGAGTTGGACGAAATGTGTGAAATGCCGAAATGTGTGAAATGCACGCGTATAAAGCGAGTGATAACAACGAATTTGATTTAAAAAAAAAGAATAAATAAAAGAAAATTTAAAAAAAAGGAAAAAAAGTTAAGAAATTGTTATTTTATTATTAAAAAATTTTCCTCCCTTTCATATTTCTTCGTCCCCCAATCCAGCAACCCTTCTTTGCTAATCCTTCGTATACTCTTCTTCCCCCCTCATACTTGCCTTCATATACTGTTCAGTTCCAAGATTCACCAGTTCAATATCTTAAACAAATTGTCTTTCACCTCCGATTTTTGCTTCCATTTTGTTTGTAAAAGAAGAAAATCAAATCTAAAAGTAAGTCAATAAACAACACTTAATTTGCCAACAAGATAAGCTAACTGGTGAGATTTCATTGAGATAATATAAGCTGGAGACCCCAACAAACATGGGTTTTCTTTTTTCTTTTTTCAAACAATTTTTGTTCATAAAAATGATTAAGATTTTATGGGTCTTCTTGTTGAAACAGTATCTTGAAATCATCATAAGTAGGATTGAGATCTCCACAGAAGAGTGGGAATTGCATGATTCCAGTGTCTTATTTCGAATGTGGTGGCTGCGATTTTAACGATTTAAGAAGTGTTATTTCTAATAACTATTTGATTTTTTTTTCATTTGTTAATGAACTGATTGCTGGGTGTATTTGGGGTAATAGAGCTAGAGAATTTTTGGGGTTGTGAAGGTGAATTAATGGAGGGTGGGATGGTGAAGGTGGCGGTATAGAGGTGGACATAACAGGAGATAGAGAGTAGAGAGGAGGAGTGAAGTGAAGTGAAAATAAATTAAAAAATAGAGTAGAAAATTTTGAAATAAAGTGACAAATAATGACGTGGCATAAAAAATCTGAGATGGACATGGATGTGTCATCCACATTGGATCGTTGAAGAGCACGCAAGGTCGAAAGAGTTTAAAAGAGTTGTTTTGAACGAGTAGAGGTGTCTGGATGAAACTTTGTGAAGTATAGAGACCGGGATGTCAAACCGAAATAAGTACGGATATCTCCTAGGCTATTCTGCCTTAAAATTATAGATAAAGCTTTGATAAGTGAATATATGTTTAGTAAATATGGAAAAAATTGACAAACATATGATCTATTAAAATATTCTAATGGGAGAAATTTTTTAGTAACACATGGTACTTATTTTCTTAGTCGTCTAATAATAATTTTTCGTTAAATTATACTTTCAAGGTTAATACATGAGAGAATCCCAAATATTTCTATATTTTCTAAAGAAAAATTACTACAAAGTCTTAAAAATATAAAGAAAATTTATATATTTATATGTCGGTTTGGTTCGGGATTTTTTACTCAGTATCAAACCAAGTCAAACCAAATCTAATCGAATTTTTTAATCGATTTAATTTGGTTTTTCATTTTGGTGCGGTTTTCCGATTCGGTTTGAACCAGTTCGTAGGTAGCGTCCTTAATCCTCTCCTTGAGTAAGTTGTACCGGCCCCTACATGTAGGTCGATTTGTCCTTAATTAATTCTCCATTTGACAATGTGGGTGTCGAGATTGATATCGTGCTCTCTGCTTCTTCCATTTAGTGCTTGGACTCTTTTGGTGCCCATAGTTGCCCCAACCCCCCTTACTAGAAAGTAATTCATTATGGAAAAGTATCGTCATGGACAGAGGCAGATTCAGTATTTTGACAGAATGGCATACTATTAAGAAGAGGTAGATCCAAAATATAAATGGTACGGGTTCAACTTTTAGTTTTTACGATTGCACTTTTGGAATTATAAATTCAAAATTATTATTTTAAAAAAATAATGTAATTTTCTTATATCTATACCTATTTTCTATGTTGAAAATATTGAGATCAGTTGAACCCATTAATTATATACTACATCATACACTGTTACTAGTTTTAATATACACAATTTGTTTAATCACATAGTAAGATTTTACAACGACAAAAAAAAAAAAAAAAAATTGGAATTTCAATGGGTGAAAATTTTGAAAGAATAAACCAAACAAAAATTGAAATAAAAAGAGAAATTAAAGTACTTACTTATTACGCAAAAACTAACACTAGACACGCCCATCTCCCGGTGAGCATCTACTTCTAGAAAAAGAAGGAAAAAATAATAGTAAAATTTAAACTCACAACCTCACCTAGAGAGGTACACCCAATAACGATCAGATCATATAATATTTTGGGCATGGATTCACACGTATATATTTAAATATTTTTTGAAAAAATATAGCGAGACAAAAATGATCCAATTTGACTACTACTATACATAATTTAGGACGAGAAGCATGGGTTCACGTGCCCCATAAAATACCTGGATACGCCCCTGGACTCATGGACCCTGCATGAATCCTACTTGTGCTTTTGATTGTACCTTGTACTTTGAAACAAAGACATCAAAGGTTTGTTTGACATTTCAGTTTCTAAGTCATGGTGGTTTTGCTTAATAAAAAAGGTACACGTATCGAATGCCAGCAAGATAGTGACCAGAACACATACTCCCATATTACCTATATAAAATATACTAATCTACAACTTAGATTATTTACAAAACATGGGCCACCCAGAAACTCACAAAAAATTACTCCATCCGGTCCATAATAAGTAAACATTTTATATTGAGATCTTTTTTTCCTATATACTATATGAAACCTTATTAACAAAATTATTCTAGCTTTGGAAATTACCTGTCCTAAATAAGGTTTGCTTATAATTAATAAATAATTTATTATTAATGCCTTAAATTAAGGAATTAAGTTACACTATCTTTCTTTTTTCTCTCTTCTTCTCTTTCAATAATATTCCTTCCAATTGTGAATTACCTATTTTAAGCTAAACAGAGACAAACTCGTCCAAAAACAAGAGGACTTGCTCCCATTAATAGTGGGAAAGACTACAAAAGTACGAAAATCAAATTGTCGCTTTAAACCTAGGGAAAATGCATAATTACCTCTTGACCTATACCCAAAATTTTAATTACATACTTTTTTTTTGCGGGAATCCTATTACCCCTTAAACTTATTTTAAATGTAATTATTTGTATCCTTAATGCTGACGTGGCATAGTGTGTGTATTTCACTCTCCCGAAGGAGAGTGAGAAGCAAGCAAAAATAATTTTCATATTATTTTTTTATTTTTTTCACCATTTTTCTTACTTTTTTTCCTTTTCCTTTTCCTTTTTCTTTTTCTTTTTCTTTTTCCTTTTTTCTTTTACTTTTTTTTTATTTCTTCTCTAATTCCGGTGGATATTCATTCACCGACGACTTTGTCTAACCGTTTTTCTTTCATTTTTTTTCTTTTCACACACAAATTAAACTCTCAAAAAGATCTATTCATAAGCAAAGCAAAATACACTCAGATTTGGGGGGAAAAATTTATCATCAGAAAATCTTTCCACGCCGGAAAAAAATAATGTATTGAAATTTTAACTGAAATTTTTTCTCAACTTATATTCGTTTTTATTTCTTTTGCTCTTCCTCCCACACATAAATTAC